>JAQIFY010005946.1:0-10668 GCA_028533085.1 Varecia variegata
TTTTTTTTTTTTAAAGCTAGTGAAGTGAAGCAGTGAAAGTGAAGGAACAAAGAAGTGTGCAACTGGTTGTGATCAATTAGTTGTATATTTTTACTAATTAGTAACAAAAATTACTCAGTGAAGCTCACAAAGAATATTGGCCAAGACTAAGACATGAATCCTTTAGCTCCCTGGCTTATGCACTGTTAATTATACATTCATTGCTATCATTATTTATTTAGAATTACTGTAACACTATTAAACTATTAGCAAACTGCTTTAAATTGGTCCATTCACTAATCTTTACACTTTTAAATTAGCTTCATCAGGGAGTCTCTGGCAGCTGATTCATTAATCATCAAGTTTCTAGATGCTAAAGAATTATATATCTATACAAAATTATGTGTCTCTGAATTCAGTTTAACTATGTTGTCTTCATTGCTTGGTTGATTTCAAAATAAGATCTGACCTCTCTTAGGGAACTGGACTGTTGTAGAGCCATCAGTTTCAGTTTTCTTTACTCTTCAATGTGTTCTGTCAAGGTTGTATCAAGGTACTCTTTCTCTGATCTAGGATACTTCAGATCAGTGCCTGTACAAAATAAGGTCGTATTTCTGGGTATTTTATTTATGCTGTCTTATTAAACAACTACTGAACTAATCTCCCTGTTTTCCTACCTCTCTAATGGTTTATGTTCTCTTTTTTTCTATCTTCTCTGGTCCCTAACTATCCACATTTTTATTCAGTAAATATTTATACAACATCTTTGCACAAGGAAGTCATGGGAAGGAGAGACAGCTCTGCGAATAAAATGCAGTGTGTTAGTGTGTAATGGAGGTATGTTCAAGGTGCTTCTTTGGTGACCCAGAGGATATTCCCCAAAGTTCAGTCACCAATGTGCCTTTCTTCCCTTCATTATTCTGCATCATCATTCTACATTCAATTCAGACAGGTTTTCTACTTTTAAGACTTTATAATTTCTATGCTGATGAGACTTATTTTTTCCCTCTGTCACTCACATGTCCCATAAACTCCAATGGAATAGGTTTGATTGTCAATTAGACTATTGCATTTGAGAGTTCCTCTGAAATATCATGTGTAACATGTCTAACATTGGGTTCATTTTTGTGAAACTAACTTGTGTGATGTCTTCATTCCTTTCAGTGATAACATTCTCCTAATTCTCCAGGGTTAAAATTCTTGGCTTTTTGCTGGTGGAAGACTTCTTTTTCCTGTCTTCATTATCTAATCTAATTGCATTTTTTGGTTAATTCTGTCTTTAGAATTATTATTTAATAAATTAATTTGAGCATAGCTTTATATTTTTCCCTTAATGATTCCCTATTTATTAATATTATTAGAATAAAGCATATTATATAAGATTTGAGGGCTTACATCCACTAAAATAATCCCCTCTACTTTGAAGAATGGTGCCCACTAAGATAAATTCTTATGAGTTTAACAATTCTCATAACTTTTTATTAATATTTATACTATTATTCTGCATTGTATACTTATCCACTTATATATAATTCCATTTATGTATGCAAGTATTAATTTATGTAGAACTACTTCTATCATAAATATTTAGTGAAATGTGATTGTATCAATTTGTCCTATTTGCCCAGGTCTAGAAGTTACTTCCTGTCATGTCCTTATTCAAGTGAGGAAAAAAGGAAAAAGGAGAGTGATAAGATGGGGGACTATGAAAAAAGCCACATTTATAGACCTCTATTTTGCTGTTTTTTCCTGTCTCTCCTTTTCACATTATTTTTATTTTTTTATCTTTTTGAAATATCTCCTCATTCTTAGGTTTATTGACATAATTTAACTCTTTAGTAAAATATAGTTTGGCCAGTTATTTTTAAAAATATTCAAGTGTCAAAAAGTTTATAGCCTTTTTTTTTTTTTCTTCAACTGACTACATAAGAACACCAGTCCTGGCCAGGCGCGGTGGCTCACGCCTGTAATCCTAGCACTTTGGGAGGCCGAGGCGGGTGGATCGCTTGAGGTCAGGAGTTCCAGACCAGCCTGAGCAAGAGCGAGACCCTGTCTCTACTAAAAATAGAAAGAAATTAGCTGGCCAACTAAAATATATACAGAAAAAATTAGCAGGGCATGGTGGCGCATGCCTGTAGTCCCAGCTACTCGGGAGGCTGAGGCAGTAGGATCACTTAAGCCCAGGAGTTTGAGATTGCTGTGAGCTAGGCTGACGCCACAGCACTCACTCTAGCCCGGGCAACAAAGGGAGACTCTGTCTCAAAAAAACAAAACAAAACAAAAAAAAAAACACCAGTCCTTGTAAGCAGGGAAGAGACTACTTGCTGTTAACGTATGGTTATGTGGTTATGATAGTTCAGTTTTTGCCTCTTCCCTGTTTTTTTTTTTTTTTTTTTTACCAAGCTTAGTTTTGTCCTCTTTGTTAATTTGTTGGGAAAGGAAATGGGGAGTGGTGCTTTTTGTGGGTTAGAGAGATTGACAAGTCCAGGCGTGTTCAGTATTAAGTGAGAAACTCACAATGGTGAACTCTTGAATGTCTGACTTAATCGAGTTTGTTTTTTTCAAAACTATGATTCTTGTATTCAAAAAATAAAAATCTGTTATAATTTTATATCTTACAAAATAAACAACGCTAAGGCTCAGAACTTAATCTAACACTTCCCGCCCCCAGCTCATTTTGTAGACATGATCTCATTCATTCTTGAGAGGTAGGTCAAACATAAGTATTATCACCTTTTCTGTTTCAGAGGTGAGGAAACTGAGAGTTACCTCAGCCTCATATACTAAGTTCAGAAGTAAGGGAAGAGTTTGTGGACTCATAGGTCACTGTTTATCCATTAAACCCTGTGAGATCATGCTTAATTCTTAAGCTATTGATACATTCTAAACAGTTTCTTTGCTGCCAAATTTGCCTAATACTTGGCAAGATTTTATAAAGGTTAATTGAAGATCAAGAGAAGCTGAAACAAATGGATTTCTGCCTTCTTTTACTTCCTTAATATTTCTTTACTCTTTTCCCTGTTACATTTATCTAATTGCACTTCACTATTGAGAACATGTTCAAGATTTGATGTGACAGGGAAGAGGATGGAAAGGACAGAAGTGGTTTATACCCAACCCTGATATATTCCTTTTCCTTTTGAACCTGGATAGGTAAAAGAGGAAGAAAAGGACAACTCTTATTATTAGAGATCCTGGGAGTTGGTTCATACCCTGGCTAAGTGGTATATAACTGCTTTTATTCAGCAATCAGTGGGAGCTAGCTTCCCTTCTACCTGCTTTGGCTTAAATCCTTGAACTGTAGTTACTCCTTATTGAGTAACCAGCTGGGCACTTACTGCTCCAACTCTGGCCTTTTGGGTTACCACATACTTTTTATCTTATGTGGGAATAGTAGGAGTTGGCTGCCTGGAGTGGTGAATTTGGCTGGTATGGGAAGAGGGGACATTGTATTTTTTCCTGAGTAGACTTTATAGTTAGCCATTTAATACCTTCTGAAAAGTGGTCAGATGATATCATATATGAAAATTAATTCAAAATGGACCAAAGACCTAAATCTAAGAGCTAACACTAAAAAAACCCTTAGAAGAAAACATGGGTGTAAATTTTCATGACCTTGGATTAGGCAGTGTTTTCTTAGATATGACATTTAAAGCACAGGCAACCAAAGGAAAAATAGATAAATTGGGCTTAATCAATATTGAAAATTCTTGGGCTTCAAAAGACACTATCAAGACAGTGAAAAGATCGATTATACCTCAAAAATCTGGAAAAAACTAAAAGTGTCTAGTTCCAAGCCTTAGCAAAAAAGAAGAAAGTGAAAAGATAATCCACAGATAAGAGTCTAGAATCCAGAATACATAAAGAACATTTAAAACTTAACAGTAAAAGGACAAAAGGATCTGAATAGATATTTGTTATGGACTGAATGTTTGTGTCCTTCCAAAATTCATATGTTGAAGCCTTAACCCCCAATGTGATGGTATTTGGAGATGGGGCCTTTGGGAGGTAAATATTAATAGTATTAGATTAGGTCATGAGGGTTAGGTCTTCATGTTGGGATCAGGGGCCTTATTGGAAGAGGAAGAGGGAGAATCTCTCTCCCCACTGCCCTCCTCTACCTTGCACCCATGGAGGAAAGGCCATGTGAAGACACAGTGAGAAGGCAGCCATCAGAAAGTCAGGAAGAGTCTTCCTCAGGAACCAAATCAATCAGCACCTTGATCTTGGACTTCCCAGCCTTCAGAACTGAGAGAAATAAATTTTTCTTTTTTAAGTCCCCTATTCTATGCTCTTTTGTTATGGCAGCCTGAGTGGACCAAGACAGCATTTATCCAAAGGCAATATACAAATGGCCAATAAGCCCTTAAAAAGGTAAATTCTCAGCATTATTAGTCATTAGGGAAATCCAAGTCAAAACCATAATGAGATAACCCTTTACACCCACTAGTATGGCTATAATTTAAAAAAAAAACATAAAATAAGTATTGGCAAAGATGTAGAGAAATTGGAGTCCTTATACATTGTTGGTTGGAATGTAAAAATGGTGCAACCACTTTTGCACTTTGGAAAACAGTTTGTTGGAAGTTCCTCAAAAAGCTAAATATAGACTTTAATGACCCAGCAATGTTCACACAAAAGCTTGTATGCAAATATTTATGGCAGCATTATTCATAATAGCCAAAAAGCAAAAATAATGCAAATGTTCATCAATTGATGAACGAATGTGCTGTATCTATACAATGGAATATTCATCTGTAAAAAGGAATATAGTACTGATATGGCTATGACGTGGATGAACCTTGAAAACATGCTAAATGAAGGAAGCCAGGCATGAAAGGCCACATATTATATGAAATATCCAAAATAGAAAAATCCATAGAGACATGTCCAAGATAGATTAGTGGGAGGAGGAAGGAATGGGGAGTTATTATTAAGTGGATATGAGTTTTCTTTTGGGGGTGATAATATTCTGAAATTAGATAATGGTGATGGTTGCATAACCTTGTGAATATACTAAAATCCCCAGAATTATACACCTAAAATGGTAAATTTTATGATATCTGAATTGTATCTCAGTTTTTTTAAAAAAAGTGGTGGTCATATGAAATTGAAGTTTCTTTTTTATATTTTTTTTGAGGCAGAGTCCTGCTCTGTCACCCTGACTAGAGTGCCGTGGCATCAGCCTAGCTCACAGCAACCTCAAACTCCTGGGCTCAAGCAATCCTTCTGCCTCAGCCTCCCAAGTAGCTGGGACTACAGGCATGCGCCACCATGCCCGGCTAATTTTTTCTCTATATTTTTAGTTGTCCAGCTAATTTCCTTCTATTTTTTAGTAGAGACAGGGTCTTGCTCTTGCTCAGGCTGGTCTCGAACACCTGAGCTCAAACAATCCACCCACTCGGCCTCCCAGAGTGCTAGGATTACAGGCGTGAGCCACCATGCCTGGCCTGAAATTGAAGTTTCTTGAACTCCCGTCTTCCCCTTTACTTCCCTCTTCTCTACATGGGCACCCCTTCTGGCCTTCCTACCCATCATTGGCCATTTAGTACAGAATAATCCCCTGCTGCTTTGACTTCCTTCCCTTCTTTCTTGCTTCTCTGCCTCCCTTCCTTCCTCCCTTCTTCTATTTAAGAGATGGAGTCACACTCTGTCATCCAGGCTGCAATGGCAGCAACTTTGAACTCCTAGGCTCAAGTGATCCTCCCGCCTTGGCCTTTGAAAGTTTTAGGATTACAGGCATGAGCTACTGCACCTGGCCTTGCCTTGACTTTGTACCTTTCCTTTCTTACCAGTCTCCAAGCTTGGATAATCCTCATTATTTGCTTTTCCATTCTTATTTCCAAACTACCCAGTGTTGCTAGTACAAATCATAAAACTGAGTGTTGGGTACACTACAAATTTAAGCAGAATTTTTAACTTTATTGGGGTTGTTCAGTAATCATTCTTTTGTTAATCTTATTTATCCTTTTATCCTATTCCCATAGTATATGTTCTGAATTACCTGACAGTCATCTAAACGAATGTCTTTGTCTTCTATTTTACTGAGAAGGTTGAAGTTGTCCAAGTGATATTTCTTCTAATTCCCATTTAGGGAATTTAAATTTGAAATATTCAGTTATAATCAAGACCTGTCTTTTATTAGCTTTGTGGCCTTAGACAAATCACAGTCTCATGACAACTATTTCTGTCATCTCTGAAATATCTTTTAAGAAGTGTAATTATATGGCTAACCTAATTTGTAATAATTTTACTTTTATCATTTTATGAATTGCTTCTGATTGTGTAGGTACAAAGTATTTATAAAAAACTTAGCTACAAAAAGGTCACAAACTTATCTTCAAAAATGTCTGTAGTCATCAGTAAGTTGTAGGGTAAACAGTGAGGACATCTGGGTTACAGTCCTGACTCTGACATTAACCATTTGGTGTGATTTTGCTTATCTTTTTGTACTTTAGTTTCCTGGAATGTAAAATTTAGGGAGTCAGTATATAAAAATCTTTCAAATTCTAAATTTTTTATTCTGCTTTACGTTTCTGAATCTTAGTTTTCTGATTTATAAAATAACAAACATTGGTCTCTTGTACAGGTAGCTTTAATGTTAAAATGTGAAAACAATTTGAAACAGGATAAAGCTGCATTTATTTTTTGACAAATTATAATCATATATAATTATGGGTTATAAAGTGACATTATGATATATGTATACAGTATGGAATGATTAAATAAAGACAATTAACATATGTATCACTTTAAATATTTATTTTTCCTGTCTAACTGCAACTTTGTGTCCTTTGACCAACTTCTCCCCATTCTTTCCAGTCCCCCAGCCTCTGGTAACTACCTAGATTCTACTTTCTGCTTCTATAAGTTCAATTGTTTTAGATTCTATATATAAGTGAGAACACGTGGTATTTGTCTTTTTGTGCCTGGCTTATTTTACTTAGCATAATGTCCTCCAGGTTCATCCCTGTTGTTGCAAAAGACAGGATTTCCTTTTTCTTTAAGGTTGAATAGTATTCCATTGTGTATATATACCACATTTTCTTTACTATTTATCCATTGATGAACACTTAAGTTGTTTCTATAACTTGGTTATTGTAAATAATGCTGCATTGAACACAGGAGTGTCAATATCTCTTTGATGTACTAATTTCAAGTCCTTAGTATATATACCTGGAAGCTGGATTGCTAAATCATTTGGTAATTCTATTTTTTAAGGGTTTTGGGGAACCTCCATACAGTTTTCCGTAAGGGCAGTAGTAATTTATGTTCCCACCTACAATGTACAAGGGTTCCCTTTTCTCTACATTGTCATCACCAGCTTTTGTTATATTTTGTCTTTTTGATAATAGCCATTCTTACAGGTATGAGGTGATATCTCATTGTGGTTTTAGTTTGCATTTCCATAATGATAAATGATGTTGAACATATTTTCATGTATCTGGTGGTCATTTGTGTATCTTCTTTGAAGAAATGTCTGTTCAGATCCTTTGCCCATTTTTTAATTGGGTTATTTGGGTGGTGTTTTTTTTTTTGAGTTCTTTATATATTTTGGATATTAACTCCTAATGGGATGATATATTGCATCCAGGTATTTCTGCCAACCATAAGTTGTCTCTTCACTATGTTGTTTTCTTTGCTGTGGTGAAGTATCAGTTAAATGAACATGAATGATATTTCTATTCCTTATTTCCAGAAGTATTTCTCATCCTCTAAAAGCGATAGATGTGCTGTTTCTCTAGACCCTAGTTCCTTTCTGTTGAACCTTATGTCACTTCATTTTTTGCTATTTAAATTTTGCCTATCTACTACTGGCTTCTTTGCCCTATGTACAAATGTTATCAAGTCTTCCCTATTCTTACAAAACAAGAAACAAAAATGATTAACCTTCAATTCTTGTATTTTTCTCCTTTTCTGCATAAAGTTCTTAAGGGAGAAATCTTTACTTACTGCGCTTGCCTATTCCCATTCACTCAATTTCTTGGTCCCTTGGAAATTGACTGTACTTTTACCATTCCATTGAAACCACCCCTGCAAGGTCAACACTAACCTCTGTTACGTTTTTACATTTTAATCATTGTTTTATAATTATAAAATGAATACATGTTCATTGTAGAACATTTGGAAAATGTAGTAAAATATAAGGAATAAATAAAAATTACTCATAAATCCACCATTGAGTTAATCATTTTTAATATTTTCATGTTTTTTTCTTCCAGTGTTTTTCTAGTAATAATTACACACAAGCCTAAACAATATATCAGATATATATAATATGTTTGGTTTTCTTTTTTTAACATTAGAATCAAACTATGTATTAAGCTTTGTAACGTACATATTTTCCCACTCTTGATATTATTGTGAGCATTTTTAATCACTTTTTAAAATTGCTTAACTTTGTGTCTTATACTAAATTTTTGTATCTTTCATCATAATTTGTGCACAGTAGGTAGTCAAAAATTACTTGGTGAATGAATAGATAGCTTAAGAAGCAGAGAATTTAGAGGAAGAATATATGACTGTAGCATTTATAGTCATTCTGGTTAGCCACTTAATAGTTTTGTGATTATAGGCAAGTTACATAACCTCCTTGTGCCTGAGTTTTCTCGTTTGTAAAGTGGGAATAACAACAATTAGGGTTGTTAGGAAGATTACAATGAGAAAATATATTTCAAATAATTACCATAGTCTCTGGAACATGTCCACTTATGTCCACCCACGTCCACTCATGTCCACCCATGTCCACTCTCGTCCACTCACATCCACCCATGTCCACCCACGTCCACCCATGTCCACTCACGTCCACTTATGTCCACTCATGAATGGACGTGGGTGGACGTGAGTGGACATGAGTAGAGGTGAGTCGATGTGGGTGGACATGAGAGGACATGAGTGGATGAGAGTGGACATGGGTGAACATGAATGGACATGACTGGACATCATTGGATGTGACTGTACCTGAGTGGACGTGAGTGGACATCAGTGGATGTGAGGAGAGGTGAGTGGATGTCAGTGAACATAGAGGGGACATCAGTGGACGTGAGTGGATGTGAGTGGACATCAGTGGACGTGAGTGCACGTGAGTGGACATCGAGTGAACATCAGTGGATATGAGTGGACATCGAGTGGGTATAGGTGGACGTGGGTGGACGTAAGTGGATATCAGTGGACATGAAGTCGACATCAGTGGACGTGAGTGGACATCAGTGGACATTAGTGGGCATCAGTGGACGTGAGTGCACGTGAGTGGACTTCGAGTGAACATCAGTGGATATGAGTGGACATCGAGTGGGTATTGGTGGACGTGGGTGGACGTAAGTGGATATCAGTGGACATCAAGTCGACATCAGTGGACGTGAGTGGACATCAGTGGACATTAGTGGGCATCAGTGGACGTGAGTGCACGTGAGTGGACTTTGGACGTCAGCGGATGTGAGTGGACATGAGTGGATGTGAGTGGACATTGAGTGGACATCAGTGGATGTGAGTGGACATCAGTGGATATCAGTGGACATCGAGTTGACATCAGTGGACATGAGTGGACATAAGTGGACGTGAGTGGAGATCGAGTGGGCATGGGTGGACGTGAGTGGATATCAGTGGAAATGAGTGGACATCAGTGGACGTGAGTGGACATTGGTGGACATTGACGTCAATGGACATGAGTGGACGTGAGTGGACATTGGTGGATATCGAGTAGGCATCAGTGGACGTGAGTGGACATCAGTGGATATCGAGTAGGCATCAGTGGACGTGAGTGGACATCAGTGGACATCGAGTAGATGTGAGTGGATGTGAGTGGACATCAGTGGATGTGAGTGGATGTGAGTGGACATCGATATCAGTGGACATCGAGTTGACATCAGTGGACATGAGTGGACATCAGTGGATGTGAGTGCACGTGAGTGGACGAGTGGACATCAGCGGACATGGGTGGATGTGAGTGGACATAAGTGGACATGATTGGACGTTAGGGGATGTGAGTGGACATCAGTGGACGTGAGTGGAGATCAGTGGACGTGAGTGGACATCAGTGGACGTGAGTGGATGTGAGTGGACATCAGTGGATATCGAGTGGATATTGGTGGACGTGGGTGGACATGAGTGGATATCAGTGGACGAGTTGACATCAGTGGACGTGACTGGATATTAGTGGACATTGAGTAGATGTGAGTGGACGTGAGTGGACATCGAGTGGACATGAGTGGACATGAGTGAACATTGAGTGGACGTGAGTGGACATCAGCAGATGTGAGTGGACATGAGTGGCATCGAGTGGACATCAGTGGACATCGAGTAGACGTGAGTGGATGAGAATGGACATGAGTGGACTTGGGTGGATGTGAGTGGATGTGGGTGGACAAGGGTGGACATGAGTCCACCCACATCCACTCATGTGAAACAGACTTTCAATGTAGACGAAGTATCCTTCTCAGAAGATGCCCCCTAGGATTTCATAGAGAAAAACTAGAGAGGAGAATTCAATGCCTAGTTTCAAAGGACAGGCTGACTCTCTCATTAGGGGCTAATACAGCTGGTGATTTTCACTTGAAGCCAGTGCTCATATACCATTCCAGAAATGCTAGGGCCCTTGAGAATTATGCTAAATCAACTCTGCCTGTGCTCTGTAAAAAGAAAGCCTGGAAGATGGCACCTCTGTTTACAGCATGGTTTACTGAATATTTT
>JAQIFY010005947.1:0-10666 GCA_028533085.1 Varecia variegata
GTTATTTATAAAATTCCCAGTCTAAGGTATTTTATTAGAGCAGCGCAAATGGGCTGACAGTATTAAACTATTTAATTGGAAATTTTTGCTATATAATTATTTTTCTTAACAGTTTCTTTGGTTCCTTGTGTAATATATTTTCATATGGGTCAAAAATCTTTCTATGTGCAAATATCTTAACAATTGTCATCTTCTGAAAAGGAAAAAAACCAGAAATTTGATAAAAACTCTGACTTTTTTTCTGTTCTTCATCCTTTCTTCTCTTTCCTCACTTGTAATACATCTCCCTTCAAATTTTAGTAAGTTACATAGATACTAAAATTGAGACTACATTTTGCCCGCAGCTCAATGGGGCCATACGTCTAATTTGTGCCCAATGGGATATAAGAGGAATAGAACCTCACAATCATGTCCTTAAAATGGTTAGATGTCTGCTTCCTTTACTTTACACTTCCTGTTGGTTGGAACACAGCAATAGAGTGTCAAAACTTACTATGCGGAGGAGCACTATACCTTAGTACTGATGACTCAAAAATACAGAGAAACCATAGATTACTTAGAGGGCTAAGCCACCTACTAACCTTAACTCCCTATTTGCGTTGGGTCTGTCACATAATTGTACCAGGTAATTTTGGTTACTTTTATTACAACAGCATGGATTAATCTCTATTACAAGCATTAATCGTATATTTTATCTTTCATTTGTAAAAAGCTAAAAATCTAAATGCCAAGTACTCTTAAAATTTCAAACACAGAATGATCAGATCTTTTCTACAAAAAAATGTCTTCTTTACGTTCTTCAATTTTCTCCTTTAGTACATATTTTGACAAATCCTTCATGCTGGTACTAGTAGTAACTATAGGCAAAAGGTTTTAGTATAATCCAATATTTATTTGTAAAAACAAAAGATTTCTCTACTGAATATAAGAAAGTCTTTTGACCAAATACAATAGCTCATTTTCATTCCTGTAATCCCAGCACTTAGGGAGGCTGAGCCAGAAGCAACACTAGAGGCCAGAAGTTCCAGACCAGCCCAGGCAATATAGCAAGACTTCACATCTAAAAAGAAAATTAAAAAATTAGCTGGGCATGTTGGAATGTATTTGTAGTCCCAGCTACTCAGAAGTCTAAGGTGGGAGGATCACTTTAGCCTAGGAGTTTGAGGTTCCAGTGAGCTGTGATTAAGCTACTACAATCCAGCCTGGGTGACAAAAATAACTAACTAGCTAAATAAATAAATAAATAAAGTCTAAAGAAATGTCTCTTACTCTTCTGAGGTATTTTTTCTTAGTAAGAAGTAGGTGTAGTTTGTTCTGTTTTTGTTATTTTGTTTTTATACTTCTGACCACAATTATAAACAAAAGTAGGAATGAATTATGAATTACATTTAATTGTCCAGAGAGCTGGACAAAAAATATAAGACAAAGTGTAAAAATTTATTTCATTCGTAATCGTAAAATTTATAATTTAATCCAAACTTTAAGAATTATGACCTGTATGATTTAAACATTTTTATAAAACATATTTTATTATAAATGTGGATTTATATCATGTTTTATCAAGAGATAAAATTATAGTTATATAAATACATATAAATTGTTACTTCTATATATATTTATCAATGTGGAGGTTTTTTTTAAAACTTAAAGTCCAAGAGAAAATATATTTTAAATTTAAGCATATTGCTTTTATAATAACAATATGTCATATTAATACATTTGAAAGATGCTGAGATCTATAAGTAATTCCATTATATTGTTCCTATTATTTTGTCAGTTAGTACAATTATTTATTATTATATGATGGTAATATGATATATATTCAAATGTAATATAAAGGTATTATTTTATTATCTCCTTAATTTTAATTTTCTTTTTTTGTCATGATCATATAGCAGGCACTCTGAAAATAGCTACCCCCACTAGATGCTGATCAACTAATTTATTGTTGGTTTGATCAACCCATACCTATTGTATTTTCTCTTTTTGAATAATAAAAGACTACTTATTCTTTAGAGGTTAATAAAGTCTGGATTTATTATAGTGATTTATATTTAATGGAGGATAAAAGCACACAAACACATAAGTAACAATAAATGTGGAAACCAGCTTATAATGAGAATAAGTATAAATGCCAACAGTGTGTTTGGATTGGTTTAAGTAACTAAGTAGAAAGGATCTAGTAATTTTTCATTTCAGGTTTATTCAGTTAAAAATATTATCTATAGATATCATCAATAGAACATTAAAGCATATAAAGTATGGAACTTGCAATACTTTTATTGTACTCTTAATAGTGGGGATATAAAAAATGTTTGCTGATACTCATATATAATAGATTTTTCAAGTTTTTAAAAAAATTGAATCAATTCACAAGAAAATATGTAGTGAACCATAAAGCATGAAATATATAATTTTGTGATGATTAATACATTAACCACCATGCAAGTTGTATTTAACTCATACTAGTTTTGAGCCTGGGACTTCATGAACCAAAACCTGGACAAAACCCAGGAAAAACCCTATAGTTTGTTCTTAAAAATCTTACATGTTGATGTTCTTACTGTTACAATTAATATTGGCAAATTAATTCTAAAAACAGGCATTAAATGAATAGAAGTCAATGAATTTTGTTTTTCATTAAATTTTTCATTAAATTGGAAAGGATTGTTTTCTTCTATTTTTATAATAAAGCAGTGTGGCAGTCAATGTGTTAATTCAAATGCTTACACATTGTTTTCCTAATTCCTATATGTTACATTCCAGATGCACCAAGTTAATAATTAAGGTATTAGTGGGCAACCTTGTCTGGTTCCAGTTCTAAGTGGGAATGCTCTCAATTTTTTCCTATTCAGTATGATGTTGGCTGTGGGTCTGTCATATATGGCTTTTATAATTCTGAGATATGTTCCATTTAAACCTATTTTGTTAAGAGTTCTTATCATAAGAGGGTGCTGAATTTTGTCAAACACTTTTTCTGTGTCTATTGAGAGGATCATATGGTTTTTGCTTTTGCTTCTATTTATGTGGTGAATCACCTTTATAGGTTGGCATATATTTAACCATCCTTGAATCTCTCGGATGAAGCCTACCTTGTTGTGGTGGATTACTTTTTTCATGTGCAGCTGAATTAGGTTTGTAAGATTTTATTGAGAATTTTTGCAACTATATTCATAAGGGATATTTGTCTGTAGTTTTCTTTTTTTGTTGCATTGTTTCCTGGCTTTGGTATCAAGGTGATAATGGTTATTACCACTTCTATTCAACATAGTATTGGAAGTCCTAGCCAGAGTAATCAGGCAAGAGAAGGAAATCAAGGGTATCCAAATGGGGAAAGAAGAAGTCAAACTATCACTTTTTGCTGATGATATGATCTTATATCTATAAAATCCCAAAGATTCTGCCAAGAGACTCCTGGAATTGATAAATGAATTTAGCAAAGTCTCAGATTAAAAAATCAATGTACACAAATCAGTAGCATTCCTATCTGCTGACAATAGTCAAGCTAAGAATCAAATCAAAGACTCAATACCTTCCACTATAGCAACAAAGAAAATAAAATACCTAGGAATATATTTAACCAAGGAGGTGAAAGAACTCTCCAGGCAGAACTGCAAAACACTGAGGAAGGAAATCACAGAGGATATAAACAAATGGGAAACATATCATGCTTATGGATTGGTAGAATCAACATTTTTAAAGTGTCTACACTATCCAAAGTGATTCACAGATTCAATGCAATTCCAATTAAAATACCAACACCATTTTTCACAGATCTAGAAAAAATAATTCTACACCTCGTATGGAACCAGAAAAGTCCCATATAGCTAAAGAAACCTTAAGAAAAAAGAACAAATTGAGAGTCGTCAATTTACCAGACTTCAAGGCTATAGTAACAAAAGAGAATGGTGCTGGCACAATAACAGAGACATAGAGCAATGGATCAGAACAGAGAACCCAGATATAAAACCATCCTCATACTGCCATCTGATCTTTGACAAAGCAGACAAAAACATACCCTGAGGAAAAGAATCCTTATTCATTATAGTGCTGGGAAAATTGGATAGCCACATGTGGAAGACTGAAACAGGATCTGCACCTCTCACCACTCACAAAAATTAATTCAAAATGAATAACAAACTTAAACTTAAGGCATAAAATTATAAGACTTCTAGAAGGAGATGTTGGAAAAGCTCTTGCAGATATTGACGTAGACAAAGAACTTATGAAGAGACCTCAAAAGCAATCATAGCAACAACAAAAATAAGTAAATGAGACCTGATCAAATTAAAAGCTTCTGTACATCCAAAGACACAATCAATATAGCAAATAGACAAATTACAGAATGGGACAAAACATTTATATGCTATACATTAGATAAAGAGCTGATAACCAGAATCTACGAAGAACTCAAGCAAATCAGCAAGAAAAAATCAAACCACCCCATTGGAAAATAGGCAAAAGACAACAGAAACTTTTCAAAAGAAGATAAACTAATGACCAACAAACATATGAAAAAGTGCTGAAAATCTCCAATCATCAAGGAAACGAAAATCAAAACCACAATAAGGTATCATCTACCTCCACTGAGAATGGCTTTTACCAAAAAGTCCTAAAACAAGAGGCTGGTGTGGATGCGCAGAGAAAGGAACACTTATACACTGTTAGTGGGACTGCAAACTGGTATGACCTCTATAGAAAGTAGTATGTGGATATCTCAAAGAACTAAAAGTAGACCTAACATTTGATCCAACAATCCCACTAGTGGGTATTTACCCAAAGACAAAAAGTCATTTTATCAAAAAGACACTTGTACTTGAATGTTTATTGCAGCACAATTCACAATCACAAAGATGTGGAATCAAACCAAGTTCCTATCAGTACATGAGTGGATTACTAAAATGTGGTGTATGTATACCATAGAGTACTACTCAGCCAAAAAAACAAAAATGGTGAACTAATACCTTTTGTAACAACCTGGATGGAATTGGTGACTGTTCTTCTAAGTGAAGTATTATAAGAATGGAAAAACGAGCACCATATGTACTCAGTATTAAATTGGAGCTAATCGATCTATATTTATGTGCACATATGGAGTAAAACTCAAATGAAATCAAGCAGGTGGGAGGGGGTAGGAGGGATTAGGTAAATTCACACCTAATGGGTTAAATGCACACTATCTGGGTGATGACACAACTTTGACTCAAACTTTACCAAAGCAATTCATGTAACTAAAACATTTGTACCCCTGTATTATACTGAAAATTAAAAAAAGATATTAAACATGCAGGCTAATACACATGTCCTCAAGATATTCCTCCTCAGAGATATATGCTAGTTTTAATAAAACATAATAAATACTATTCCTTAACTCAATCCTCACCAACAGAAGCTTTGGAAATCAAATTCTCTCCTCAATGCCTTTGTAATTGGTGAGTGAAATCCTTTCTATCTCTTAAAAAGAGAGTTTAGGGCTATAGCTTTTATTAAAATGTATTTCTAGGAAGATTTTTCCTTTTCAAATTCAGATTTCTTGGATACACTTATATCTTTTGTAGGTTCAGCATTCAGAATTCCATTCAAAGGACACTAATACATGAATAACTAAGCCTAATATTTTCTTAAATGTACACATATGTAAGCTGAGTCACATTTTTAATTTTCCACCTCAAACACGTTTATCTCACAATCATAGTAATCTCAGTAAACAGCAACCTATATCTTTTTGCTTACACAAAACAAAACAAACAAATACCACCACTGCAACAACATACCTTGGACTTGTTCCTGTTTCCTGTCTCACACATAACATCCAAGCGATCGCTAATGTATTTCAATCCACATTTCCTTCAAAATATCTCATCTAACTGATTTACACTTTGCAATGTCTACCCTGGAATAGTTACTGCAAGAGTTTCCTATCAGGTCTCTCTGCTTCCATCTTTGCTCCACCACTTCCTCTTTAATAGAGAAGTGAGAATGTGTCCCATTCTCAAATATGCACGAACGTCAGTCTTGCTCAAAATACTACAGTAGTTTGAGTCACTAGAATGGCTTTGCATTTCAGAGTAAACCACAACTTTCTTGTAATTTCCCAAAATGCCTTAGAAAACCTGCTAACTCCAGGGAATCCTCCTTCCTTCTTATAGCAAATATGCTTTGACCTGAGGACCTTAGAACTTATTTTTTGCTATTCCTAGAATTCTCTTCCTCTAGAAATCTTCACAACTCACGCCCTAACTCTTCAGCTCCAGCATAAGCTTTCCAGACAATTTTTCTTGTAAGACTCTGAATAAAGTAGCAACACTCCTCTCTTTCTTCTCCCTTATATTAATTTGTTAGTTTTTTATAGTACATGTAATCACTTATATACATATATATGTACACATACATTCATATATACATACCACATATTTATGCCACATATATATAGTTTGTCTCTCAAACACCAGAATGTAAGCTCTATTAGAATGAGATGTTTGTTGACATGGATTTTGTTTATCTCTTATGGGTTCCCAGAGCTTTGAACACTGCCCGAAATAAACAAGCATTTGATATACATCAGTTGAATAAATTAACTATAAAAATAGTCTTTGCTCTAACTATCTTAAAAAAATATTGCATTGTATTCCATATGAGAATGCATATACAGCACACTTTCAAAATTATGTACATGTGTGACTGGCTAAAAATTAATACAGGAGCTAAAACCTCTTTAGACATATTTCTATTTTCCATTTGTTTCCTCTATTTCCTTTTCTTCCACTCACTCCTTAACTTACAGCTGAAGTTCAAATTCAGTCCCTTTTAACATTTGTAAACTGCTGGTGCCAACATTGCCATTATTTCTTTTTTGTTAAATTCAAAAAATATTTTAGTTCTTCTTTGACCTGTTGGTGACATTTGATGTTATTAAATACAACATTCACATAACACCACACTGTCTTTTTCCCTTTCGGCCTTTTTGGCTGATATTTTATAGTCCCTTTTTTAAGTTTCTTTTATGTCTCCTGGCTTTATATTTTATTCTGAAGTAAATTTTATACCTTATATTTATGCTTCAGAAGAGATTTTGAAAAATTCGTTTGAGTCAGTATTTAGATGAGTCAGTCATGCAGATGAGTATGTAATGTATAAATTTGAGTATCATTGTATCAGAAAACATGAGGAATATGTAATTTAAAGAACAACCTTTCTTTAACAAAATATTCATTGCTATAACAGGCAGAATATATTGAGTCTAATCTGAAGTACATAAAAGATTTATTTACTAAAATAACAATATAATTTAATATGAAAATTGTCAGAGTGGTTACAAATAATAATTATTAATTTAACAAAATCAAATAAAAATCCTATAAATTCCATAACATGAGTAAGAATATGGTGCTATAACTCATATGCATTCTATATTTATAAAATAAATAATGTTTTTATAATTTGAGATTTGAAAAAAATTGAAAATAGAATATTTTCATCAAAATACAAATAAATGATGAGCTTTGTAAATTTAAGTCTTTCTGCAGAATAAATATTTTTGACTTCTATTGTTCTTTCATGTTATGACTCTATTTATGCAATACTTTCTATTTGCCTCTTATACTTAAGGATGTCTGGGATTTTAGTTGGGATTGTATAAGTATATTGCATCAAAAATGGAAATAGTTTAAACATTTTTTAAAAACTATGTGTATTTTTGTGCATAAAATATGTCATTTTCATTCTTTCAAGAGTAGCTATGTGCCTACCTACCACCAACAAAATGTCAGAATGAAATCTTGGCTTTTTGTGAATGTACATCCAACATAGGAAACCTCTTCAGGAGATACTTCCTTTTATTTCTCTTGTACCAACCTCTAAATTCTGGTATCACTCTTTACTCTTTGCTTTATGGGCTTCAGATATCCCACTTCATGAACAAAAAGTGTCCTAAAGCTGAACCAATTCTCTGAACTTTCCTTATATATTCATGCCTTAATAAATACATAGCCTACTTATGACGTGACGACATCCACTGTACTCTTAGATATGGAATGCTTATTCTTACTGACCCTCTATTTGAAAAGAAATAAGGTTGGTATTTTTTTACTCACCAATTTAACCACAGCCAATAATTATCTCACTATTTTAAAAATTATTTTTCCTTTTAGTTCATTCTATCTACCTATTGCACTATCTACTACTCATCACTGCTATATTCTATTAATGTAAGTTTACCAAGCACAACTTCCCATTCATTGACATCTGGGTCTTGATTCTCTCTCTCTCTGTGATGCAATATTTGCCTTCATCCTGGGTGAGGTCAACTTCCATGCTCACCAACTGGATAAAGACATGGCCTTTCATTAATAGATTCTAATTAAAGAATTTGTGATTCAGTGTTCCTCTTCTCGACTCTTTAGCAACTATCATTTCCATGGTCACACCCAAGAATTTATCATTGATTCACACTGTTCAAGCTCTGATACCTCTAAGTTAGATGTCTCACTGTCTGAGAATAACCTTCTATTCATCCTGCTTCCATGTTTAACTGCTGCCATGATAACTCCCCTTTGCCAGATGTTCATTCTCCTTGACCATTAGACTCCTCCGATCTTATTCAGCTTAGCATCTAGGGTCAGTCTGAAGGCATCATTTTGAAGATCCACCTAAAGTTCCTCAGCCTTTTTTACTTTCAATATCCCTACCATGCAAAACCCCAATCCTAGATCAATATACAATATACCTGGTTTCCTCTATTACCTTTTCTACTCTTATGAAACATGTGACCTTTCTCTCTAATCTCAACTGATGCTCTCCTTACCTAGAAAAGTCAGGTGGAAGACATTGGAATAGAATATTTTTCACTTTTTACCACCAAGTAAACAAGCTACAAATAACAGTGTTGATTTTTTAATTATTTCTTAAGTGAATGCTATTGAGTAAGATGACTATAAAAGTATTTTATTATCTTTGGCTAATGACCTTTAATACTTCTGCTGGCTTTCCCTCTCTCCCTGCCTATTACCTGTTGGAGTTCTTCAGCAATTTCCCATACGTATACTCTTTTCTCATTTTGTATATCATCTTTAGGTGGCTATATTGACCCCTGTGACTCTGGTTACCTCTGGGCTCGATCACTCTTCTCAGCCTTAGACTTATGTATCTGACTTGCCATGAGACATCTCAACTTACATGGTTGTTGGGTATCTCATATTCCACAGACACATGAATAATATTTATTTCCCAAATTTTCTTGTATTCTTCCTTATCTCAGTGCACAGTATATTTAACCACACTACTGCTAAAAAGAAAAAAAAAGGCAGCCATGTTCTTCAAAATCTAATCCCTTTGTAAACATAAGTAGTTAATTAATCTGTAAATCTGATCAGTTTCACTTCACATATGTCAGTTCTACACCACATGCATCTTTTTTGTTTCTCTCATACTGCAACCCACACCAGCAGCATCCCACTCACCCCTGCCCTGCCCTGGATTGTTGAAATAAGTTTGCCTGGTCTCTCAATGCGGTTATTAACCAATGCTAACAATTGTATGACTGAAACTAGAGGGATATCATTTTAAAATTCAAATGTATCTCTGAACTCACCCAAATGTGTTTTGCTTCTTATTTCCATTAGGATAGGGTTCAGGATCTTTGCTATGATCCATAAAGCCCTGAATAATTTCGCTCATTTGTTTATATTGAGTCTCAGCTGTAGCCACTATTTCTTAAGCAATTTTAGCTCCAGGAATATGAAACTACATTTGGTTTTTGAAGATCATATTCCATCTGGCTTTAGGACCTTTACAATGCTACTTTTGCTCTCTTTCCATTTTCCTCCATGACACTATACTAACATTCTTTTTTGTCTTTCTGGCTCATGTGAAATGCTGCTGCTCTATACTGGGCTCATTCTTTCATTAACTGGCTCCGCAGTTCTCTGCACTTTTTATTATGTTAATCATGCTGAAGATATTTTTCTTCCAGATGGTGAATAGCATATTGGGCCTGAATGTACTTATCTTATTTACTTCTGTATCTCTACCACCTGTTACAATAAAATATTGTTGAATGGTGCATACCTTGAAGTAGTATCTAATTGTGTTTTTGCTGGTTTTCTTGCTATTTTCTCGTTTTTGCTTTGTGTGTATTTATGTATCTAGTCTAGTGTACACCCGTATTACTTTATTTTTCTTTTCCCTTTATATTAGGGTTGTAGTGAATGGTGGTCTAATTTAGTATCCTAGATGAAGCCAGTATATCCTCTTGCTTGTAATAATTTTCCAATTATTTCTATTCATGGGAAAAACATTTCTACCCCCCACTTCAACTATTTATTATTTAATGTAAATTTCTTGCTTAAAGTAAATTATTTAAAGTAAAAAACTTCATATTCATCTTTCTGTACTTAGATTAACCTCAACATACCAGGTACTAATAGTTTCGCACCTAAGGTTTAAGGCTGTTATCCACCGTGATTTGATTTTTGTCAGAGGTGAAAGCTGTGGGTCCTGTTTCAGTCTTCTACATGTGGCTATCCAGTTTTCCCAGCACCATTTATTGAATAAGGAATCTTTTCCCCAGTGTATGTTTTTGTCTGCTTTGTCAAAGATTAGATGGCCATATGAGGATGGTTTTATATTTGGATTTTCTGTTCTGTTCCGCTGGTCTGTGTCCCTGCAC
>JAQIFY010005948.1:0-10665 GCA_028533085.1 Varecia variegata
CCCCCCCCACGGCCTGCAGCCCCCAGAGCCCTCCCAGCGTGACCAGCCCTCGCCCAGAACCCCGGAAGGAGCATGACGAGGGATGACGATGGTGTGTGATGTCAGGACAGGGAGCGACGCAGGCCCAGCCCGACCCCCGCCTGGACCCCACCCCAGGGCGCTCACCACACGGGCCCTGGTGCTTGGTGGGGATGGCGCGCTGCTGCCGACACTCGGCCTGCTGGCGCCAGCAGTCGTTGTCATATGTGTGCCCGTCCTGGGCACACACAGGCTTGTAGGCCCCGTCACAGGTAACACGGTCACAGGAGCAGTGGCGGCGGCCCCGGCGGGACAGGCACACGGCGTTGAAGCGGCAGGGCTCCGGGCACTGGTCTGGGGAGGGCGCAGACGTTACAGAGAGACCAGAGCCCCTGCCGGCCCCCCCACACCCCGGCTGTACATGGGACCCACAGGCACGCGAGGCGGTGGGGGCACAGCAGGCGTGCAGGGACGGTGGGGCAGGGGGGCCGTCCCCGGGAGCCACCCACCTTCAGGCTGGCACTGGCCCGAGCGCACTTTCTGGAGGAGGAGGCCGCGGGCAGCGCCCACGCGGCCCATGACGCAGTCGTTGTCGTAGGTGACGCCATCATCCCCACACACTGGCGCCCGCCGGGCAGGGCAGCTCTCCGGCCGCAGAAGCATCTCCGGGCGCCGCGTGCGCGGGTTCACGCGGCAGCTGCGGCTCAGGTCACTGAGGGCTCCCTGGCAGGGGTCTGGGGTGGAAAGGGCAGGAGTCAGGGGCCGTCGCCTGCCCACAGAGGCCGGCTGCAAGCGCGTGGCACTCACCACAGGGGCCACTGAACTTCTTGAAGACGTTCTCCTGGCTGGCGCAGGCGCGGCGCAGGAGCTGGCACTCGCTGGGGTAGTCGGCGCCGTCGCTGCCGCACACGGTGCCCTCGGGGGCGCCCCGGCAGGTCGTGGGGCACAGGCAGGAGGCTGACTGCCCGTCGGCTGAGGGTGCACAGGTGCTGCCAAAGCCACAGGTCACATTGGCACAGGGGTCCCGGGACCCTGTTGGTGGGGTTGGTGTAGGTCACGCCAGGCCCGCCCCCGACGCAGGGCCCACCCCCGACGCAGGGCCCGCCCCCCACACAGGGCCCGCCCGCGTCCACAGCACCCACCGCAGGGCCCACGGCGGAGCAGGCGGATGCGCCGCTGCTGGGTGCACTGCGCCCGCTGCAACTCGCACTCGTTGCTGTAGGTGGAGGCGTCCGAGCCGCACACGGGCGCCACCACGCTGGGGCAGGCGCTCTTCTTGCACACGCAGGAAGCCCTGCCAGGCCCCTCCGCGCTGGGCTCGCACACTGCGCCGAAGCCGCACAGCATTCCCCGACACGCTGCGGGTGGGACAGGGAGGGAGGGTCTGTTCAGGACCGGCCGCCAGGGCGCCTGATCCCACGCCCACCGCCCGTGAGACCGTGCACTGACCGCCCACGCACACAGCCACCCACGGCCACGCTCACAGGCCCCACGCACCGAGGATGGGGAAGCTCTTTCCCCGTGCCCCAGCCCTGCGGCCCTGGAGGGGGCTCTCCCGCAGCTTGCACCAGCCTGCGCCTGTGTCCCCCAAGATGGGGACCCCCCCCAAGTGCCGCCGCAGAGACTGCCCGTGCCATCTCCATCACAACCCCGCCCAGGTCAGCACCAGGGCCCCTCCCCTGATACCCTCAGCGCCCAGGCGTGACAGCCTTTGGGCCCCTTCCTGGGCACTGCTGCCACCTCCCAGGAGGTCCCGCCCAGGCGAGGGGCCAGAGGCCAGGTCTCAGGCCAGCTCCTCCCTCCCTCCCACCCACTGGGCCCCCAGGGCCTCTCTTCGCCCTCCCCTCCGCCTTGCCCAGCCCTGCCCAGTGCTGCCCCAGCCTCTGCTCTCCCACTCTCTGCCCCCCACCCCCTGCCTGTCAACAGCGACCTTCTCAGGGACACCGTGTGGCTGTGCTTGTCACTGTTCTCTAACATGTTAGTCGTCAACACTGCAGACCACAGTGCCCGGCACACGTCCCATCGGGGACCTCGACCTCGGCCTCGGAGGGGTGGTGAGGGAGGGGCCACTCTCAGTCCCCGAGGGGGAAGAAGGCAAGCGGACAGGCGAGCCCAGAGCCGCTGGGGACAGCTCCTGGGGCAGCCTCCGGAGCATAGCATGGGAAGGGACAGGCCGCAGCTGTCTGGATCTAGTAAATGTTTAACTGGGTCGCATTATCATTAATAAGTCATGGCAAAGGGGGCAGGATGGCCATCCCATCACCTCCCAGCAGGCGTGGGAAGTGGGGCGGGAGGAAGCCCCCTAACTCCGAGCAGGGTGGGGTGCACTGGGAGCTGGAGCCAGCTGTTGCCACGGCAACAGCCCACCCCAGGCTCTGGTGGTGTCTGTCTGGTGTCCCCAGCCCACCCCAGAAGGCTGAGTGAACAGGGGCCCCGCCCCCCCGCCGCTCCTCTGCCACCACGGAGGCTGTAGACAGGCTGCCCACCCTGTCTCCACCCACCACGGGACCCGCAGCTTGTCATGCTGTTGTGCCTCAGTGTCCCCTCCTGTGCACAGGAGCAGCAGGGGTCAGGCTGGGGGTTACTTGCAGAGGGGCCCACACACAGCACTATGTCCTATTCCATCCTAAGTACAGGGATAAGAACTGTCCTCAGCTTCGGCCGCCCCTGTCCTGGCTCAAACCAGACTCCAGCCATGTGCACCACGGCCCCTCCTCCCCTTCCCTGTCCTCCCACCCTCGGCACACCCCCGGCCAAATCCAACAGGCACCTGCTGATGGCCGGCCGCTGTTCTCTTCAGCTGGACCTGCTGACCAAGCTCCCCCGCAGGGTCCCACCCCCCCACGGCCAGGGACCTGGTCACCTCTGTGGGCCTGGGTTCCTTGGGCTCAGCCTTCTTCAGCCCTCTGGCCACCCTGGCCCAGCCAGACCTCCCCCAGGGTCCCAGCCCCATGGCCAGGGACACCTGTTCCTCACCCACTGAAACCTGCACCTCCCTTCTCAGCCCAGCCAAAGGCTCTGCTGTGTCTCCCCAAAACCTGGTGAAGAAGGTGATGATGATGGCAGCTAACCCCAGATGAGCCCGGCCGGGGCACTCGGCCAGGGGCACGGAGGACGAGGGCTTGGGGTGGCAGACCAGAGATGACATGTCACGGACAGGCTCTGCTGTGGCCAAGGGCAGTGCAGAGACCCCCAGGAGCCCCAGGGGCTGCTGAGCAGGGCTGAGCACTGGCTCCCACCTTGGTCTGGTGGGCGGGTTCAGTTCTGGGCTCTCCCACCACTGGCTGCACGACCTTTGGGAGTCAGCTTCCCTCGGGAAGTCCCCCCAGCTGTGAGTGGGGGACACCTGCCGGCTCCCAGGGCTATGGCATTTGATGACATGAGGCGGCAAAGCCAGGGCTCAGAGAACGGGGTGCTGATCCCTGCTCCTGTCCCCAGTCGACGCTGAAAAGACATCTCAGGACTCAGCTCAGGCATCGCTGCCTCCAGGGAGCACCCCCAGCCCCACACTCACACCATCGGGTCAGGTGAGGGGCTGCCCGCACCCGGTTGAGGCCCACCTCGTGACTGCCTGTTCCTGTGCCCACCTTCCTACGGAACCCTCTAGAGATCGTAGAGGCTCCAGGTGAGTTTTTTGGTTGCACAGGCACAGACACCATCTGCAGACAGGTGCACGCAACACTGGCACACACACATGTGCACATGTCCACACGTGCACTGCACGTGCACACCTTCACACAGGCGCAGGCACACACGTGTGTGCACATGTCCACATGTGCACTGCATGTGCACACCTTCACACAGGCACACACATGTGCACATGTCCACACATGCACTGCACATGCACGCCTTCACACAGGCACACACACATGTGCACATGTCCACATATGTACTGCACGTGCACGCCTTCACACAGGCGCTGGCACAGCACATCACAGCAGCCACGCCCTGCATGCGTCAGGCACCACTTGCGCACCCCCAACACGACACCCTCAAGCCCCTTGGCAGGGGAGGAGGCTGAGGCACAGCTGAGGCCCCGACAGAGCGACGCTGCTACCGGACGGCAGGGCTGGGTTCAGACTGTCTGTGCACCTGGCCGCCGCCTGCGCAGCCTCAGCAATGCAAACAGCACACCTGGGCACCTGCGAGCCCTGAGTCCCTCACAGGTCAGCTCCGGGAGTACCCCGGGGTGCAGCTCTGCCACGCCTGCCCTGGCTCGGCCTCCTGTGGGAGCCCCCCCAGCCACTCAGCCCCCCACGCAATCCCTTCTGCTGCGTGCCCAAGCCCCCCTCACAACACGCAGCGTCGCTGGAGGCGGCAGCGGCTTTTTATAGCCGCCCGTTCGGGTATATTTAACTCCCTCTCTGGTCTCGGGTGGGCTGGGGGAGGGAGCTGATGCCCCAGCCCCGCCTGTGGCCACAGCTAGACACGTATCACATGGCAATGGCCATGGCGTGTAGCCGTCCCTGAGTGTGCAGTGGGGTGGGGTGTGGATGTGGGACCCAGGTGTGCAGCCGTGGGTCCCACAGCTCACCAGCCTCTGGGCTTCCGGAGAGGGGGCTGAGGATGTTGGGGGGGCGGGTGACTCCCCCCAAGCCAGGTCTTTAAATCCAGGTGGCTCCAAGCCCCTTGCCCACAGGCCCCAGCCCAGCAAAGACCTTCTTCCTCCACGTGGCCTGTCCCACTAGGAGGGTTGGGCCCCTTCCTAAGAGATGGGGGGACTTGTCTGAGTCATACCCTCCTGCCCCTAGTCCAGGGGTTGCCAGGAGCAAGAGCGTCTTGTGGGACAAGCAGGCTGCACAGGTTCCTGAAACTCCGTGCCCCCCAAATACCTCAGGTCACACACCCAAAGGGCTTCTGTGTCTTAGGAGGGGGAACAGCAACACCCCAGGTGGAGGCCCCTTGGGGACCACAGGCTCACACCCCTACAAGGCCACTCTGGCCCCAAGCACCCTGGCCATGCAGACAGGTCTCCCCTGCCCACAACCCAGGAGGAGCTAGTTGCTTGGAGGGGCCTTAAGGATCTTGTGGGAGCAGCCTGAGGCGGGGTGTGGCTGTTGGGGCTGGGGCTGGGAGCCGACAGAGGAGGAGGCAGGGCCAGAACCCAGGGCCAGGGTGGGACCCCCACAGCTACTACCTCTCACTCCCACCCCTGGTGCAGACCCTGGCCAGGGCTCCTGGGACCAGAAGCCCATCAGCCAAGTGTGCCAGAGAGCACACTGCAGCTTGGGAGCACTGCAGCCTCCAGAGGGCAGCTGGCTGCAGTTGACCCCCACCTGGACAGCCACCAGCGAAGCACAGGAGAGCCTTCAACCCTGTGCCCCTGAATCCACCTGCTGCTACTGGGTGCCCAGCCCCCACTCCCTGCCTCTCAGACCCCTGAGCACCCCGGCCCCCCCTTTACCTCCCAGCACAAGGCGGGCACCACAGGGCTGTGGACAGAGGGAAGGAGGGCTCCCGGCTGGTGCAGCCCACCTCCAGCAGTCATGCCCCCCTCCCGAGACCCAGGAAGGGACCCAGACTACCTGTGCTACCTACCCAGGGGCCCATCCAGGGAAAGCCCATGGCCCAGTCCCCAGAACGAGACCCGCAGTCCCCACCCCCAACCGCTGCAGGAGCCCCGATGCCATCATCCTACCCCAAGTCCTAGTCAGGACAGACCCCCAGCCCCACCCCACGTACAGACAGGCCTGTAGATGTGAATTCTGTGCACCTGCACAGGTACCTGCCCACCAGGGGACCCAGCGATGGGGCAGGTACTTCCCCACCTGCTGGAGAGGACCCCGGGCTCCGAGGGCGCCAAGAGCCTCCCAGCCCTGCTCCGAGCAGCCCTGACCACATCCTCACTTTCCCTCACACCACCCTGACTGCTGCGGCCCACATGCCAGCAGCCCCCCTGGGAGGCCAGGCCCAGCCCACAGGGCGGGTCAGCAGCACTGTCCCCCCCCCACCGCAGGGTACCCGCCTGGCCCCTCCTCGCACAGCTGTCAGCAGGCTGGTGCCCTCCTGCGCCCCCAGCCCGGCCTCCCGCCTGTCCACCTCCAGCCTCCATCCAGCCCCACCCCTTCCTCAACAGGGAGGAGGACAAAGGAAAGGAAGCCCCCCAACCAGACTGACCCCACTGCCCCACCCAACAACTCCCACCCCACCCTGCACATTGTCTGTCGTCAGCTCCACTTGTGGGTTCCAGGACTTGTTCCCAATTCTGAGGCTGAGGCTGCTGATGCCCAGAGAAGACATAGCTATACATCTGTGCCCCCAGACCTGGGCGCCCCGGCCCCAGGAAGGACCAGGCCCTCCAGTCCAGCCTCTTCCCCTTGGAGACACACCGACCACACCTGGTAGGTGGCTCCTGATCCCCCGATCCACAAGTAGGCCACAGCCCACCTGACACCCCCAAGCTTGGCCCCACTCACCGTCAGCCGGCGTCGGAGGTGCTGGGGTAAAGTGAGTCCCGGGTTTGTCTGGGAAAAAACAAATCTCTGAGTTAGGCCCCTCTGAGCAGGTCTTTCCCTACCCCGTCCCTTTGCCCGGCCCGGAAGGAGCACCGTGCCCTCCCACGCCCCTCCCCGCCCGGCCCCAGACATCCAGGCTGGGGAGGCCAGGAAGCAGCGGCCCTGGCTTTTCTCTGCCCCCCTCCGCTGCATGGTCACGGCCTGACCCTGTCAGGTGGGGCCCCAGCGGCTGGGGTGCCGGCAGCTACTGCTTCCCAGAAGAGTCCAGCCCAGCCTCTCCCCCTGCACCTCCCAACGTGGCCAGCTGCCCCTCAGCCCCCAACTCCCACAGGAAATGCTTCTGCAGCTCAGGGTGAGGGTCAACCCCACCAAGAGCTCACGGACAGGCCTCCAGAGGCCCAAGGTTCCTGAGGGAACAACCCACCCCCAGAAGATGCAGGTGGCCCACCCGAGCCATGTAACAGCCCCAAGCCACTCTGCACCCCGCCTGCCCTCCAGCCCTTGCAGCAGGTGGAGCTCGGCCAGCAGAAGCAGCCCCTGGGCAGGTGGGGCGGCCACGCCCCGGCAGCCACATACAGGTGTTGAGGAACAGCAGCGCGGCAAAGCCCAGAGTGGATGTGGCCAGCAGGATCAGGCAGACGTTGCAGGGGATCGTGAAGTAGCGCACCAGCAGGGACACACCAGCCTGCTGCCGGGGGTCCCGCTCCAGCGGCAGTGGAGGCATGGCCTGGGCTCCTCGGCCCCTCTCCTGGGGCGTGGGGGGTCCTCACGGAGTGCCTTTGGGCCTCTTCAGGGCTACTGTCCCCATTCTGGGACCCCTGGGGCAGCGGACAGCACCTGTGCTCAAAGTTCCGCTCCAGCCCCAGGCAGGGGCGCCAGGCCCCCTCCGGAACTCTCCAGGCTCATTATAAGAGGTGTGTAGAATTATCCGGGAGTAGAAATCCCCAATTTGGACGTGGAGGCAGCCACTCCTGCGGTCCACACCCCAGGCCCAGCCAGCAGCTCTCCCGCCACGCTCAGCCTTCCCAGAGCCCCTGGGGCCCGGCGCCGGCTGGAGGGGTCCGCGGCGGCAGGGAAGGAGGGTCTGGGCGGCTCTTCCCTGGCAGAGGCGGAGCGGCGATGGCAGCGAGCAGAAGGCAGAATAAAGCGCCGCCCGCAAATCCCCTCGCCCTCGCGGGCTGGGCGGTGAGTGAGGGGCGAGGGCGCCGCGGAGGAGGGCGGGGAGCGCAGACAAAGGAAGCCGCCTCCGGGGACCCCGGCGTCCGCGGGGAGTCGCAGCTCGCCTAGCAGAGAGGGTCGGCGGACAAGGACGCGGCGCAGCCAGGAGACGCGGCACAAAAGGGCCGGGGCCGGGGTGCGGGGCTGGGGGCGCCGGGGTGCGCGGCGGGGGCGGGGGCTGGGGGCGCTGGGGTGCGGGCCTGGGGCTAGGGGTGCTGGGTTGCGCGGCGGGGGCTGGGGGCGCTGGGGTGCGGGCCTGGGGCTAGGGGCGCTGGGGTGCGGGGCGGGCGGCCCTGGGGGCGCTGGGGTGCGGGGCGCGGCCGGGGCTGGGGGCGCTGGGGTGCGGGGCGCAGCCGGGGCTGGGGGTTGGGGCGGCGCCGGGGCGCAGAGCAGGTGCTCGGCGGGGCCTCCCCAGGGTTAATCCGATTCCCCGCGCGGGGCTCGGCACGCACAGAGGACCGGGCTGGAGGACCCGCTCAGGCCGCGCGCGCGGGGTGCGCGTGTCGTGCGTGTGCGCGCAAGCGCTTCCCCGGCCCCGCGGGCCGTGGGGGTCTCCAGGTGGGTGCAAACCCGAGGGTAGCAGAAATGACGGGCCCAGAGGTCGCCTCGCCCACCCCTCTACAAACTGAGAGCGACACCCTAAGCTGCCCGCGCACCCCCAGCTCCCTTCCGGGCGGTGAGGGAACATGCAAATGACCCAATGCAAATATACCATATGCAAATAGCCGCCAGGACTCCCGGCAGGTCCCGCGAGCCTGGAGCGCCCCCGAGAGGCCGCCAGGAACGTTGGGGCCGTGACGTCACGGCGGGGGCGGGCGCCCCTGCCCCTCCCCCGTCCTCTAGTCCCGCGTCACCACACCCGGCCCGAGGTCGCCGCTTTCCCTGGCCCCTCCAAGCCAGGAGGTCGGCGAGGGTCCCGCGCGCCACCCTCACTGTCCACAACAGTCACTTCCACCTTCCTCAGCCAGGAGCGCTTAGGTGACCACCCCCCGTGACCAGGACCTTCGCCCCGCACCCTCTCCACCACCTGCAGCCCTTCGGGAGAGACGCCCGCCCTCCTCCGCAGCCCCTTCCAGCCCGGACCTGGTCACACGCCCAGTGTCCCTGCAATGACCCCGGCGCCTGCCCCACCTCCATTTGAGCCTGGCGGGGGGTGGTTCTCCCAGGGAAAGCAAGTCCTCCCAGGAGTGAGGGTCTCCTCCGCCAGGCCCCGGGACGCCTCCGACTCCCCTCCCATGGCCGCTGACCACTGTTAACTGACACTTTTAGTTAACCCTGCCACACAGCCAGCCGCACTCATCCCACACACCGCGGCCAGCAGGTTGCCTGGGCAACCAGTGCCAGCCCTGGCCACCCTCAGGCCTCCCGGGTCCATCCTGGGAAAGCAGCAATGACCACACCCACCTCCTGGGGGTGACCCATCTGCCCTGGCCCTGGAACCAGCACTTCCCACCCCCAGGGCCTCCATCTGGACCCTCCAGGGTCCCTCCCTGTCCCTGCAGCCTCCAGCCTGCTCAGTCTTCCAGGGCAGGTGGGCTTCTCCACGAGCCCCCCACCCTCCTCCTCCCAAGTCCCTTCATCCCATCCCAGCGGTGCGACCCTAGCTTGCGAGTTCCCTCTCCTTGGACTCCAGTCTGTCCCACCGCCAGGCACACAAACACCACATCCCACACAGCAGTGGCCCAGGCTGGAGGTCTTCACGTTTCCCCGGGGGCCCTGGAACCGGTGTTCTAATGAAACCTCCTGGGGAAATCCAAGGTAAACAAAGTCCAGAGCAGCAATCCATTAAACAGCTCCCCACACGCCACCGGCCTCACCCTCTCTGGGGAGAGCCTCTACTCCACCACCCCACCCTGCTGGACCTTGGCACTGTCCACACCACGGTGACATGTCCAGCCATGCTGCCTCCCTGAGCACCCAGGGCAGGGTCTGACTTTTTATCTCCCCAGGGCAGGGCTTAGCAGGAGAAAAGGACGAGTTGGGGAGAGCGCAGGGCAGTTCACACACATGTTCCCATCTGCTACTCACTGCCGGGCTCAGAGGGGGCTCAGGTCAGTGCCACAGTCCAACCCCTGGCAACGCCCAACACACACACACACACACACACACACACACACGCGCCTGGCTGCTGCCGCCACCTGTAGCCATGAGGGGCTCTGTGGGGGGGGCACAGAACCAACGTGGGGGGAGGGGGCAGGGCTGACAGGGGAGGCCTCAAACACTGCCTGGGAACTCTGCCCCCACATAGACCCCGGGATCTGCCAGCAATGGGGTCCCAACAGGCTGGCCTGAATGCCCACATTGGGGGGCCTGGCTGGCCCAGACCAACTGTGGATGAGGCTCAGGGCCGCTGAGAACAGGCGGCAGCCTGGCCCCGCCCAGCCCCAGGCCTGCCTGAGCCCCCCACTGGGGCGGGGATGCCTCAGAGACAAAGGGCCATTGAGGCCCCAGGCCCAGCAGGGGCGTTGGGGGGGAGCTCAGGATAGTCCGGCTATTTTAAGCTCTTCAGACAAAATCATCCAGCCCCAACCAGCCCACGCAGGCTCATGCCCAGGAAGGAACAGAAGACCCCAGACAGGCGTCTCTGGGCTCATCCTAACAGCAACCTGCGACTGGCCACACATGTGCCCACACAATAGGTATTCCAGGTCTCCATCATGAAGGTACACACATGCACACACCTGCCTGCACACGCTGGACGTCCCCCCACCTGCACACGCTGGACGTCCCCCCATCTGTACACGCTGGACGCCCCCCCACTGTACACCCTGGACGCCCCCCCCACCTGTACACGCTGAACGTCTCCCCCACCTGTACACGCTGGACGCCCCCCCCACCTGTACATGCTGAACGTCTCCCCCACCTGTACACGCTGGACGTCCCCCCGCACCTGTACACGCTGGACATCCCCCCACCTGCACACGCTGGACGTCCCCCCACCTGCACACGCAGGATGTCCCCCCCACCTGCACAC
>JAQIFY010005949.1:0-10664 GCA_028533085.1 Varecia variegata
ATGCAGCGTGGAAATGAGAGGAAGCAAGGAGTGGGGAGTGGCAGCGGGGACGGAGGGAAGAGGACCAACAGGAACCACATCCCATCCCATCCCAGAGGAAGCCTCTTCTGGCCTGGTGGCTACGAGGCAGGGGAATGAGCCTCTGTTTCCCATGTGTGCAAGATGGCAGATGGAAGACGGCCAGGCCAGGTCATTCCAGAGGTAGGAAACCAGGAGGAACAGTACGAGGGGAAGGGGCTGATGGCTTCCATTTGGGACATGCTGCCCTGGAGGCACCTGTGGGACATCAGAGCAGAGGGGACCAGCAGGCAGCCTGGTAAACTGGCTGGGAGTGGAGAGAGCTCTATAGTTGAGTCTTCTGAGCACAGGAAGTGAGATGCCCACGGAGCGGGCGAGATGGAAAAGACAAGAAAGCCAAGGATGAGCCGTGAGGAGCACCCATGTTTAAGGGATGGATGAAGGGGACAGAAGGAGTGGCAGGGAGGTGAAGAAAAACCAGGAATCACCGAGTCAGAGAAAGCAGCTCAGCAGTTATGGGAGAGGGAGCCTAGACGCCTCCAAGGCAGCAGGTTCAACAAAGTCCCGAGTCTGGAAGATCTGTTGGGGCACGAACTTGCCTCATACATAATTAGTGCTCAATAACTAATCACTGAATGACTAGATGAAAGCCTTAGGTAAGTGGCCGCAGGTGCGAGGCCGCAGTGTCTCCATTTCTTGGGGCGGGAGAGTGGGTCAGAGGGGAAGGCTTGCTCAGCTTGTTCAGGCCTAGGACCTCTGCCTCTCCTCCCCGCGGGCCGGCAGAACCTCTTTCCCTTATTCTCTCACCCTCTCTGGGGATAGGAGTGAGCGCGAATTTTACAGAGCACGAGAGAGTCCCCAAAGTATTATAAGAGGCACTCATGACACAAATTGCTATGGAGGAAGAAAGTCACCCCTGGAAAACTTATCTAAAAATATATCATGAGGTGGGCTATTTGGGGACTCAAATTACACAGGAGGGCCTGGGAAAATGATGTGTGCGGGGACGAACACAGCTGCAATTAACGTTAACTATAAGGTGTCATATCTTTATCTTGTGAACACACAGCCCAAGGTGTGTGGTGGCAGGCAAGTGGAGGGTGAATTAGAGCCAAGTACCCAGAAGGGCACAGTTGGTGTCTGCCCGAGGGAGGAGGAGGGAGCAGAGTGGGAGGTGCATCTGGAGGAGGCGGGATTTCTCAGGAAGGTGGCAGTCACCTTGGGCAAGGTGGCCTCCAATGTTGGAAATGCAACCATGACCGGGCCCCACCTAGCTCCGGGAAACTCCAGACTCAGGGCCAGAAGAACCAGTAGAGGACCAGGGGCTTTCCTAGGGGCCACCGCCCCACAGATGTCCCTGGATGAGAAGATATGTAGCCTGATCTGTAGGGCTGGCACCTAAACAAAAGCACTTTCCCCGGGAGTAAGGCTTTTTAAAAATCTCAAGAGCAATGCACAGAGTGTTTAGGTGTGGGTAGGGTGGAGGGCCTGGGGATCAGGCTACGTGGATATGCGCCCCAGCATTTCCAGGGCACAGCTGATAACCTTGAATGGGACATCTCCCGGAGCCGCAGTTTATTCATCTGTGACACCCAACAGTAATCCCTTCCACAGTCTACTTCAATAGATTTGGGGGGAGGAGACAAATCAAATTAGATAATTGTACATTAAAATGCCTCCACAGCCCGCAACCTCTCTGTGAACGCCATTGTATCACTTAGCACCCTGCCTTGTCAAGATTGCTGTGAGAATTTGACTCCCGGCTAAACTAAGGGACCCACCAGGACAGCTAGTTATTATGTCCGATTCCTTTTTTTTTATTATTATTATTCTTAGTGGCAAGCATGTTATCTAGTACACATTAACTGCTCAAAAATGTTGGTTGAATAAAGGAGTCATTGGTATGTTAAGGTGAATATTACAAAAAGACCACAGTGTGTTTCATCTCAGATCTAGGAAAGACCTTTTTCAATATGAACTGTTTATTACTAAAATATTCTGCTCTGTTTCTAACCTTCCATCCAATCGAAACTCACATCACATAACATTTGTGCTCCATGAGAGCAAAAACCTTGTCTTACTCATTCTATTTAGATGGCAGCTCTCCAGGTGGGCAAGGACTCGGTTTTGCTCAGAGTGCATCCCTGGCACCTAGAACAGGGCCTTGTGCTCAGTGACGCTCCATAAGGATCTGGAAAATGAATGAATGGTTTCCAACCCTCAGCACGGTGCTAGGAATTCAGCAAATGTTTGTTGAATGAATTATTAAACAAGGGGAACACTTTCTCTCTCTCATGTCCCTTTCTAACATCTCAGTATAGCAAAGTGGGTGGGTAGGCAGGCTCTGGAGTAAGATGGTCTGGGTTTGGATTTTGACTCTTCTACTCACTAGCTGGGTGACCTAGAGTGAGCTACTCATCCTCCCTGTGCTTTGGTTTTCTCACCTGTGAAATGGGGATAAAATGTTTCTAATAGGATTACACAGTTCATTTAAGTGTCCATAAAATACTGAGCACAGTGCCTGGCACACAGTAATTGCTGCTATGTCTGAATAAGATCTAAAGTCAAGGTCCCCACAATTTGGCCTCAATGTCCTTCTCTTTGCAATCCCATCTTCCCACACTTTAGCTCTAGCTACCCTTTACTGGCTACACCTGCGCCAGACATTCCACTAAGTGGTGTACATCCTTTAACTTGCTTTCCTTCTCAAACAACCCAGTGAGGTAGGACCTATTATTGCCCATATTTCACTGAGGAGAAGACCAAGGCCCAGAAAGGAGAAATAACTTTCCCAGGGACATACAGCTAATACCAGGAAAGCTGGATTTCATTCCAGGACTCTCTGACATGGAAGTTCATGTTCTCATTGCCATGCTGTGTTCCGTCAGTGGAGCGGCACTGCTAGCATTACCTCGGAACTTGTTAGAAAAGCAGAACCTCAGGCCTCACCCCAGACCTCCTGAATCAGAATCTGCATTTTAACAATCCTCCCCCACACACTTACTAGGCTCAGTAAAGTTTTAGAAGTATTGTTGTGCTTTCCATCAGTTAGACTCAAGTGCTGATTAAATCAAAAAACATGATCTCATTTTAACCCCTACAACAATCTGGAAGGCCAGGAAAGGTCAGCATTATTATCCCATTTTACAGATGAGGACACTAAGGTTCCAAGTAACTCAGACTGAACCCATGTTAGCCTGATGCCAGCATGATGCACTGACTGTACCCAAACTCCCCTCCTTTCACCTGAATGTCTTCATGCCCTCTCTCTTCGAATTCTTCCCATCTTCTTAGGCTCCACTCAAAATCCCTTCCTGCTGGGCAAAGTTCTTCCTATCCACATCCCACTGGGCAGATTAATTGCTTCTTCCTTCATAATGCCCATAAACTCCCTGCACATACCTTTCTCTTGGCTCTAATTTTTTCTTTAAGAAATGCATACTAAACACAAATTGTGTATCAGGCACATAGTGGCATTGAATAACTGTCTGTGGAAACAATTTGCTCCCAAAGCATTTCTGACTGCATTTATAAAAGCACTTATCATCACACTTCTGTTATCCTTCTCTGTGTTTGATTGTCTGTCCTGCACATTGCCCTGAGCTCCTCTCTGTCCCCAGGGCACAGGGTCTAGCATATTATAGGGCCTCAAGTCATTAGGTAACAAACTAAATGCTCTCCCACCTAAAGACATAATTTGTCCATGGGTACTTAAGAGTGGAGTATGACCAGCAGTGAAGCCTTCCAATTCCCAAGATGAGCAAAGGACAAGTGAGGACACATTGCTGCTCAGCCACCCCCAATCTTTGGGCACAGGATGTCAGAACTGATTATGGTCATAAAATTTGCAGGTATTTGAAAATCTAACCCTTTTTCCAGACCATAAAGGGAAGGCCTTAGAAATGGTAAGCAACCTCTTCAAATCCCCTGGAGTTAAAACCAGGCCCCCAATAACCTGTCATTTCACAAGAAAACGACAAAAGGCAAAGGTGGCTGTGATGTAGAGGGAAGACCTCCAAGACATAGAGAACCTAGCAGTCCCCATGTTCTGCCTCTCCTTTGCAGGAGACCCCAGCAAAGCACGTTTCTAGGCCTCAATTTCCTCATCTGTAAAATGAGGGGGTTGAACTAATTTAAAAAGCTCCTTCCAGCTCTAAGATGCTGTGCTATAAAATGAGAGAAATGTGAACCTTTGGTTGCTATGATCTGAAAATATTTTGAATGTGGAGAATCAAATTGTACAGCAGTGCATGAACAAAATAATATGTTAATGACTAAGAAGATTGTATTTAATCCAATGGGAAACAGCAGAACCGCTGCTGTGTGTGTGTGTGTGCACACATGTGGCTTCCTTCCTTGAGCTCAAACATGTATTTTGATTCACTAATATGGTAATCAGGCCTCTGGCAGCCTATCTTGCCCAAACACACACACACACACCCCCCACTTCAAATTAAAATAGGGTGGGGGGATTCCACTGCTGCTGCTTACATCCCTTCTGTGTTTGGATGGATTTTTTTAAAGAAATTTTTATAGTGAAGGTGTTGGATTGACAGCCCCTGGAGGCCTCTGATCTCAGAACTGGGACGCGTGGGAGGGAGCTAGAGATTTCATTAGGATTTCGCCTTGCACACCAACTGCCCCCTCCTCGGCCGTCACAATCCTGTCCAGCAGCGGGGCCCCCAGACCCTCAACTAGGGAGGGGTCAGATCGGCGGCCCCGGAGGCGCCCGGCCAGAACACGTGCTCGGGGCCCTACCTGCTTTGACAATGAACTCCCACGGCTACGCGTCGGGCGGGGGCTGGCAGCAGGAAAGGTCAGGTCGCCAACCTCGGCCCCACACGAGTCGGGGCCAGGAGGCAGACGTGGGCCAGAGGCCGCACGTGGGTCTGACTACTGCCGGGCTCCGAGTCTGCTTCCACTCTGGGGCTCCCGACCCGGCCGGCCGTGCAGGCCGACGCCAGACCGCGGCCGCGGGGAAGGCCCTAGGCCCGGCGAGGCCGGAGGGGGCGGGCGCGGCGGCCCCTCCCCGCCCGACGGCCGCGCCCGCGCTCCGGCCCGCGCGGATTGGCCGGCACGCGGCGGCGGGCGGGCCGAGGCCGACCCCGCGGCCAGGTGAGGCGCCCCGCCCCTCGTCGGCTCCAGGTACGGCGGTGGGACCTCGGGGCCGCGGTCGGGCCGGGGCCGGGGCGCTATGGCCGAGTCCCAGCTGAGCTGCCTGGACGAGGCGCACGTGAACGAGAGGGTGACCGAGGCGCAGGCCGCCTTCTACTACTGCGAGCGGCGGCGGGCCGCGCTGGAGGCGCTGCTGGGCGGCGGCGAGCAGGCCTACCGCGAGCGGGTCAAGAAGGAGCGGCTGGGGGACTTCCTCTCCAGCCGGGAGCGCCAGGACCTCCGCGCCGCCTGGATCCCCTACGAGGACGCCGCCCCCAGGGGCAAGAGCAAGGCCAAGGCCAGGGCCCAGGCCCCCGCGCAACCCCCGGACGAGCCCGGCGAGTCCCTGACCTACTGGCCCGACCGTTCGGACACCGAGGTGCCCCCTCTGGACCTGGGCTGGACGGACACCGGTTTCTACCGCGGCGTGAGCCGCGTCACCCTCTTCACCCACCCCCCCAAGGAGGAGAAGGCGCCGCACCTCAAGCAGGTGGTCAGGCAGATGATCCAACAGGCCCAAAAGGTAGGCCCTACCCCCGCCCCTCACACCAGTGGGACCCCAAGCCCGGCCCCTTGGACCAGGCCCCAACTCCGAGGCAGGGCATGGAGCAGACCGCCCTGACGCCTGTTGTACAATGGGCTCCAACCCTCCCTCATGGGGCTATGGTGAGGCCTCTATCTAGAGAGGATGGACGTGAACGTGTTTAGCAAATTAGAAGCTGCTGGACAGATGTTAGTCATCGTTATTACAGTGTCCAGAGGCGCTGGCTTTGCTCTGTACTTCTTGAATTAACTTGTCGTGTCCATCTCCCTAGGGAAGAGTGGATGCCATGAAGGAAAATATGGAAAAAGGGCCACTCAAAGGTCTTGTTAATAACCCATCTGCTGCCCAGGGACTTACAGAACATATCCCTTGCCATTTTCTCATGTTATCTTCAAAACTACTCCAGGAAGTACCCACCCCCACCCAGCCATGTTGCTCTTGGGAGCACCCCCACCCACAGTCAAAGCTGGCCTGCCCCCCTCCCTTTCACACCCTCTCCTGGGACCAGTACTAGAGCTCAAGCAGCCTGGAATGAATGAGGGGATGTATTTTGAGCACCTACTATGTCCTTGGCACTGTGCTGGGCACTCTGACAAGGCAGGTCATTGGACTCAGCAGCTGGCGGTGGGGGGCGGGGAGCTCCTTAGCACATCTGCTCTGCGGGAGAGTTGGGAGGAAGGGTGTTTCCATGGTGGCTGGTTAGGAATACTGGTGGGGCCAGTAGGTTGTGGAGCAGGGGAATGACTTTAATCTTTACTCTGTGCCTTTGGGTAGGAGTATCTCGGTAGGGTAGGAGCTTCCAAGTGAAATACAGGATGCCCATTAAATTTGAACTTCAAGTAAATAGCACGTAACTTTTTAGTATCAATTTATCCAAAATATTACTGATACTGACATTGATACTGAAAAGTTATTGTTTATCTGAAATTCAAATTGAATGGGGCATTCTGTGTTTTTATTTGCTAAGGCTGACTCCCCTATACTGAGATTTGTTAAGAAATACCAGCAGCCTTTGGTGCATAATTCAGAATACACAACAGAAGTAGCTTGGGTTCACCGTGCTGACTCAGCTCAATGAGTGTGGTTGGAATTCTGTTTCCCCTGGACGCCGAACAGGAAGCCAGCCATAGGCCTGAGAAGGGAAAAGCAAGCTAGAAAGACCAGTGGCAGGGCTCCTCTTCCTGGAGGGTTGATCTAGGTAGTTGGCTAGACTGGCTTCCAGAAGGAAGGGTTAACTTTTCATTGTCCATGTTTCCACCCTCCCTTTCTAAATAATTCCTCTTTGTCTGACTGAGCTTTCTTTATATATTGCATTCTGCAGAAGAAAAAGGCGAGATTGAACACAGAGGAGGGGTAAGGGAAGTGAGCAGCAATACTGGGCAGCAGGCTGCAGCTGGGGTCAGGGGTCAAGTCTCATGATGTAATACTAACAAAGCCTCCATTTATTTAGCACTTAACGTGTGCCAGCCACTGTGCATTTTCTCATTTGCTTTTCACAACAACTGGGTGAGATATGTATTCTCCTTAGTTTTGGAGAAAAAGAAATCAGGCTTCAGAACGGTTAAGTTTCTTGCTGGAGGTCCTGTAGCCAGCAAGTGGCTGAGCCAGGCTCCAAACACCAAAGCCTTTGCTCTTAGCCACTGTGCTACCCTGCCCCACTGTCTGAAATAATGGTGCAGTAGGATTAAGCAAGGAGTTTGAATAGAGCTAGCCTGATCACAACCTAGGGGACAGGTTGTGTACCCCTGTTACAAGAAGGGAGGGACAGGGCCCCTGGCCACTGAAGCTTCTAGTCCTGTGTAGTGGGGTGTTCTTAACTTTTTAAATATTTAACAGAAACTTTAACAATTGTGAACCAATCCAATATGTACAGATTTAATCAGCAGTTATTTCCTGTGTGCCAGGGACTAGCCATAAAGAAAATACAAGCTGTAGCCTTGTAAGAGTTTACTCAAATGCTGGGGCTCTGCTGGAAGGGAAAGAGTTTGAGGCTGGATGTGCCCAATCTGGGAAGGCTCCCTGAGGGAGATGAGTTACAGAGTTGGAAGGGGAGAGGGAAGTAAACTGGAACCAGCAGTTTCTCAGTAAGACTCCAGAGCAAGAACGAAAGATTTTTCCCTTGAAAAAAGCAAGGCAGTTTGATTGGCAGGAAAAAAGAGCTGTCATGGTGGGAGCTTAGTGCTGGGTGAGGCCTCGTGTAGGGACCCTAAAACTGGGCCCAAGGTAGGTGACCGCCGCCCTGGAAGCACCAGCGTCTGACCCTCTCTGTGCCCACTCAACTCCCAGGCTCTCTGGGCCCTCACCCTTAATCACTGTGCCTCATGTGTGTATAGCCACTTCTCAAGGACGCTGTGAAGTAGGTAGGACAGAGAGGTTGACCCTGTCTCACAGGGGAGGAAACTGAGGCACAGACGAGGAAAGGGGCTTGCCCAAAGGTCACGTGGCTGATTATGGAAGAACCCAGATCCCTAGCTTCTGCTCTAAAGGCTGCACTTCTGACACCTGCCTGGCCCCCACCCCCACACTGGCTCGTCCAGCTGGCAGGGAACCTTCCGTGGCCATTAAACTAGATCCTTCCTCCTTCCTTTTCACCCTGAGGGAGGGAGTTTCCTTTGTTTCCAGTGAGAGTCTGACTGCCCAGAAGCTGGGTGGGGCAGGCTGAGAGGTTTATGTGCAGAGACACGGGTAACATGGAGGGGAGGCAGAAGGACATGCTCACGTCTAATTATGTGCCGGAGAGTTTTGTATTTTATTTCATTTAATACTCGAGTAACCTTGTAAGATGCTATCGTTTTTGTCCCCAAATGACAAACAGGGAACTAAGGAGTTGCCATGACTTGCCCATGGTCACAGACCAGCAAGGAATTCTGTATCTGGTCTTCAGGGATGTGGAGAAAGGAGCCTAATGAAGGGACACTTTGAAACTATGATTGGGAAGGAGGGGCAGAGGGTGGTGGCCAGTGAGGAATCAGCCAGCAGGTGTGGGGGTGGGGCCATGTGGAATGGGAGGAAGGCCTTTGAGGTCAGCCTAAGCTCTCTGCTCCCTGGGCCTCTGCAAATGGCAGAAAGCCCTTCCCAAGCTACGCTGGGCAACTGGCATTCAAACAACGGGCTATTTACTTGTGGGGTGGGGTTTTTTCTGCTGTTTCCCCTCCCCCCTTGAGTAATCTGCTTATGATGTACTTTGTCTGCTTAAACCACGGGTGGAAATGGTACGTTTAGGGACTCAGAAATGAGCCCCGGCCAGTGCCATGCTAGCAGAGAAGACCAGGGGAAGTCGCTGCTGCGTAGGCTGTTCAGATCATTATAACTGCCAGGCAGTGGACTTCTGGCAGGACTGTGCACAGACAGGGCAACTCTGGGTTGTTATTCTCAAAGCTGGAGTAAGAGAACCAGACAACTGCAATCTGGATGGGTGGTCAACTTGGAAGGATTATGCATCCATTTGGTCATAGGACAAATATTCGGAGGTCTACTATGTAGTAAGCATACGTTAGTAGAACACAGACACGTAAAACACCCTCTACTCTTAAATAGCCTAATCATCTGCTGATCCATCCTTGTAATACAGTATGAGGAGTGCTTGACGGGGGTGTAGCAGGAGGGGCACTAGCCCAGCCCCTAAACCCGGTTAGAAAGGGCCTCTGATGCTGAGGAGCTGTCTACGGGCATGTCCGAACGCAGCAGGAAGGATGAGGTGGTGCTAAGCCATCCACTCACCCAGGCTCCCTTGGGACGGGCTGCGTCCATTTTTGAGGCTGCTGGGCAGGTTTAGAGAATACTGCCTTGTGCTTCAGAAACAGGAAACCTACTAGCCCTCACCTTGAAGATTGACCTTGACCCCTGCATTCCTAGGCCTTACCCCGAAATGCACCAGCTACCCAGCTCTTCTCAATTTATCACAAACTGCTCCGTTTCCTTGGAGCCTCAATAACTGTGTAAGGCAGGGTGTTGTCTTCATTTCACAGAGGATCCCTCTGAGGTCCAAAGAGGTGAAATGATTTGTCTTTAGACCAAGAACAAGGAGATTACACAGCATCCCCAGGCCCTCGGTCAGGAATACCAATGACCCCACGAAGATTATAAACACAACCCAGGAGAAGGAGGCCACTGGAATAGGTAACTATTGTTAACTAGGAGCTACTCATCTGATTCCTGTTGTAATTAGTGGAATAGTCCTGCCAGGTTGATTGAGGAGCGAGGAGTGGGTAACCAGGCTAGTCCTACCCCATCTCTGCCTATTGATGGGTTTGTCCCCTCCCTTCAAGGCCTGGCTGAGAGGCCACCTCTTCCTTGGCATTTTAGCAAATTTTCAATCCAAAAGTTCCACACAGCTTGCTGTGGGAGAGCCCATTTTATCCTGCCGGACTGGGTGCTTTAGAAGAGCAGAGACTCTGTCTTACTCCTCTCAGTCTCCTTTGCAGGACCCCAGTGGTGCCCTGACTGTCAGAGGTGGTCAACAATCTGTTTAAAGAATTGAAAACTGTCTTCTATTGGCCACCTGTCCCTCTAGGGAAGTAAGTGTCTGGAGACATCCCTGTTGAATTGCACGTTACTCAGGGGACTCCTTTAATCCTTATTGAAACAAGCTGTCTGGCAGCAGAGAGAAGAATACTCTAAATTAGAGCAGTGGGGGGACAGGGAGAGGGGTGGGTCAGAGGGATTCGGGGAAAGATGCAGAACATGAGGCATGACTGGCCAGGTTAGCAGCCTTGGTTAGAGGTCTAGGCCGCTGATCAGCGGGTGTAGTGAACAGCTGGGATACAGATGCCCAGAGGTGTGGCAAAGTCTTGGAGTCATCAGCTCACCTCACCATGGGCCTCAGCTTTGCAGATGGCAGCCTCTGCCTCTGAGTAGAGCCCACTGTCTTTCTGCCTTAAACTCGGTTGACACTTCTCTCGTTCAGCTACATCCAGCAAATAGCACCAATCACCTTCTGCATACCAGG
>JAQIFY010000595.1:0-14939 GCA_028533085.1 Varecia variegata
TTATATAATATATAATACATGGTGTGTGTATATATAATTTATATAATATACATAGTGCATGTATGTGTATATATTTATATAATATACACAGTGCACACACGCACACACACACACACACACCTGTGGAAACAGAGCAGAGGGAAGGAAGAACAAATGCAGCAGAATGTTAACACTTGGGGGCCTGTGTGACCAAGCGGAAGGTTCAGGAATTACCAGTACTCTTTTTTCAAATTTTTGGGTGAGACTGAAGTTATGTTTTTAAAAATCCCTCCTCCCTGATGGCTCCGGCAGAGCCCTGGGGGCTCTCGCTGGCCGGCTTGAAGGCCTGGGCCTCTGCCTGGGTCCGTGGCAGCCCTGGGGCCTGCAGGGCTCTGACCGCCCTCCCCCTGCTCCTGGAGCCCCACAGGGTCGGCCTCACCAGCCCCCCTGGCTGGTGGGAAGAGCAGCGGTTTCCCAGGGGAAACTGGGGTCTGTTGCCAAAAAGATAGGAAATGAATACTGGCCAGAAAATAGAACTAAAAGCCCACTACACCCCGCTCTGAAGTTCTACCCAAATGGCCTTTATTGTTTCTCCTGGTCTGCGAAACAGAAACCATCAGACTACTATTCCCGGAATTTTAAACATCTATAATTCCAGCCCAAACATTGTTACTGAGAGCACAGTGCTGGCAGTTAGTCAAACAGTGCCTGGGAGAAAGTGGAACTTGTAGATTTCCATTAGTCTTTGCTTTAGGTCGAATTTTATCTCCCCCAAATTTCATATGCTGAAGCCCTAACCCCCAGGACCTCAGAACATGACTGTATTTGGAGAGAAGTTTTTTAAGACTTCAAATGAGGTCATGGGGTGGGCCCTGACCCATTGTGACTGGTGTCCATGTAAGAGGAGATTAGGACACAGACACACAGGAGGGGCAAGTGACAGAGTCTACAGCGAGAAGAGACGCCACAGAAGGAGCCTTGATCTGACCCTGAAAAGATACATTTCTGTTGCTTCGGCCCCTTACCCTGTGCGCTGTTTCAGCAGCCCTGGGAAATAACAGGCTGCAGAGAACCAAGACCCTCGGGAGAGAGAAACGATTCCTCGTGGGCCTGCACTTTGGATTTCATGTTAATATACGAGGAAATGGATAATTTGGAAAGATTTTGCCCCATTATCAGCAATTCAGTCAAGAATGCCACCACCAACCCAACCCTTAAGAATACTAAGAAAGTAGCATCAGTAGTTTTAAAATTAAGCAATATAGGATAGGATACAGTTTGCTGATAATTGCTTAAGCACAGAAAGAGTTCTTCGCTTTGATACAACCATTGACTTATTTAAATGGAATCGTGACTCTTCAGGCCTTATTCTTACGTGGAACTCAAGTGGGCGGTTACCCGTCTCGGAGGTTCTCTGGGGAGAGGGCTGCAGTGGGCTCCAGGGAGCCGCCTTTCACTCACACCCTCACCAGAAAGGAAAGGTGAGCCTGACACGCATGGATTACCAGGGAAAGCCAGGATTCCAGTTACTCCATCAGTGACGTCGGCTGCCTCTGAAATCCTTTTGCTTCAGGTTCTTTGGAATGAATGCTTCCTCGACATGCTCCAGGCACGGTCAGGCCACTGGAAGGAGGCCACCCCGGCCTCTGCCCCACTAGCCACCCCAGGCCAGTATCCAGGTCAGGGGCATCTCTCCACACAGTGACCCCGGAGGCAGGGTCTCGTAGGATCTTGTCATCACAACTTGGTCAAGGCTGGGGACCACACCCAGGCTCCCGCAGGCCAAGGGGAGCAGGCCTGGGGTGGTGCCCCTGGCTCAGAACCAGGCCCAGAGAGGCCACACCTGCACTCAGGGAAGGAAGCTGGCAACGTCCACCACAAACATGTACGCGGCAGAAGCTGGACCGAGAGCCAACCGCAAACATGTACGCGGCAGAAGCTGGACCGAGAGCCAATCGGACGGTGCTGCTCCGTGCGTGAGAGGTTAGGAAACCTTTAAATCACATCTCGAAGCTTACTCGATGCCCCAGGACACACAAGTCAGTAAACAGCAAATGAAAAAGCAGGTGAAACCCTTTCTCTCTCCCCTGCTCCCCACACAATCTGATCTCTAGAAAGACCCCCGATAGTATCCTTAACAGAACAGGAAACTCTTGTCTTTAAGGCCATTCATTTATCAGAGGACAGCCCCAGGATCCATATTTGCAATTCTGTCTTGCCTTGAGGGGTTTCTCTGAACCGTTTAATTTGCACCGTGACAGACTTCATGGGACACAGGCTTTCGCCCATCAAGTCCTTGGGCTATTTTGTCATTTACAGGGACCAACTGCAGTGTGACAGCTCAGAGGTTGCTCACCCCTTAGTCCCTCCTGTTTGTCTTGGGTTTCAATCAGGAAGAGAGTCCACAGCCTACCTGTTTCCTCCTCTATGGTAACTTCTCCACTCCTGGTCCATGTGGTCACCTCACCTGTGTGGTGGAGGAGGTGGGCCGAGGAGCTCTGTGGCCCGGGGGTTGGGGACCGAAGCCTCAGACGATACTATTTACCATAGTTCTTGGTAGATCAGAGAAACCCTTTGGAGCCCAAAGATAGTATCTAGACTAGAACAGTGTAGAAATAAAACCTTTTATATATTTTTTATAAACTATAGAAACAATCATGACCCCAGGCAGCAGTTTCTACATATTTATTTTTGGATTGTTGCACTTTTAATGTAATGCTGCCTATTTTCTGCCATTTAGGTGTTTGAGCAATTGTAGCATTTTAACACTGCTCTAGAATGAGTGCTTTTTGTGAGAAGTTCATCCTCCAGGTTCAAACAGAACTGCATTTCCCAGTAAAATTTCATTTTGTAATTATTACACTTTTTTCTTAGCATGTTCATGCCACAAGTTGTGAAGTCCAAAATATTTACGTTCCTGATTGTCAGTCTTTCCTTCTTAGAGATGTCGAAGTGGAAACAAAATAGACAATTCATTCTGTTGAATCAATACGGGCGCATTATCACAGCAAGATTATAATTCAGGTGCACAATACCTGCATTTTCAGAGCCCAGCAAGGAAGTCGGTGGGTGCTGAGAGGCACAGCTGGTAACTAATATCAATAAAGTAGCCCAGATTTGTGTCCAAACAACAGAGTAGGGGTCTAACTTCAACCCACAAAAGTGATGAAAATCAGAGTTAAGGCCCAGTCCCTCCCTGAACCCAACCTGCCACATGGCAGACACGAAGGTGACTGCTTCACACCCTTGGCATTGCCTCCTGGTCACTGCTACGCTGCAGGAAGGCCACGCTCCATCGCAAAAAGAGCAAACTGATGGATGGTGATGACTTTTTATCTGGAGCACAGACAGGTAGCCAGGGCACAGGTGTCCTATGTCCTGACACTGTAAGGTGACCTTCCTTAATCTAAATCCTCCTCCCTCCCTCCCTCCCTCTCCATCCATACCTCCCTCTCCCTCCCTCTTCTTTTCTCTCCCCCCATCTTATCTAACCTCCCTTCCCTCTTCCTTCCTCCCCCTCAGGGCTCTCGGCTACAGCCTCAGCATTTTGATGATCTCTTTTCCAGAAACAATTCTATAAAGAAATAGAAGAAACCCCAATCACGCACAAGGAAAGCAACACTGTACAGTATTAAGCATACTTCTGAGTGTACTGAATATACACATCATTTGGATGTAAATTTTATGTCTATTTTGGCTTGCAGAGAATGCTATCTCTAGAACTTAAACTACACAGAGAGTCTCCTACAATGAGTCAAGCGCAGACCCCAAAATATAGAGCATTTGACTGGCCACCCACCAACCCTCCTTCCAGGCACGCATGGCTGACTCAGACCAAAACGGGCTCCTGAGCACGTGTGTGCAGACCCGGTCCCCCTGCACCAGGGTCAGAGCCTTGCAGGGCAGACCTGACAGGGACCCCTCAGTCCATCATGGCCCCTGCTGCTCAGGAGGAGGCCACAGCCACAGGTCCTGGTCACTGGTGGGATTTGGGAGGTCAGGAATGTTCAAGTTCTATGTGTGTAGGACATCAAGACACTCCTTTCAGACGTGCGAGCCATCACAACACTCCTGCTAAGCGCCAGTCCCAGCAACGCCCACAGCGACAGACATGGGGAAACAACATCTGCCCGTCTCACAGTCCAGACCCAGCCTCGGGATGTACTCAGCACCTGCCAGTGACCAAGGACAGGGCGGGGCCTAAGCAAGGCAGGTGCCAGAGTCGCCCCACGCCGCAGGCAGGGAGAGGATGTCTCTGAGCACCAGCAGGACAGCAGCTTCCCTCTGGGAGGACCTCACGGCACTGGTGTCTCCACCTTGGCCCTGGGACAGCCACAGCTGGGCACACACCACCCACGGAGGGGCTGACTCCTGCTCTCTCAAACACCCAGTGCCTGCGGGCCAGGAGCCAGGGTGATTACACAAGGCAGCTGCCCCAGGGAAAATTCTGTGCCGGACACAGAATCTACCCCACCAGCATGAGGACACTTCTGTGATCCTCCTAGAAGCCAGACATTCCTGACGGCCTCGCCCTCGAAAAGCCATCGCCACAACGCTCCTCGGGCCCCAGCCTGCATGGTGGCTTCAAGGCTTGACCAGGTAACACGTCTTCAGCACTTAAACCTCACCAGGTACAGCAGGTTTTCAAATAGCATTGCTTTGGTCATGTGTTTGCATAATGTTGATGAGAAAAACCTTGATTCCTGCGGGGGCCACAGTCTGTGGAGTGTGCTCATTCTCCCCACGTCTGCCTGAGTTTTCCCTGGGAACTCCAGGTTCCTCCCACCTCCACAGCTGTGCTTTTTGGGTTAATGGGCATGTCTACACTGTCCCCATCTGAGTCAATGTGGGTGTGTGAGCTCGCCCTGAGATGGGCCGGTGTCCTCTCCAAGACCACTGTGCCCTGGAGCTCTGAGCTCCTTGACGAGGCCCCAACCACCAAAAACTGTGACCTGAAATAAAAGGATTGGAGAATCAAAGAATACATGCTAGGCGCACCAGGCCCACCAGGCCGACACAGTTTGCCTCCCCCCCCACCCCACTCACTATGGCTCGACTCCAATCCTATCTTCTCTTTCTGGGTTCTCAGTCGGATATGATCTTGTAGTATCTTCTAGATGATGCCTGACATTTCACTCACTTGTTATCAATCTCACCTCAAAGTGTGTGTCCAAATATGTATGTTTCATTTCCCAACTGGTTTCAAACTTATTAGGACAACGTTTTTCATGATGCTTAAGTTTAATTCCACACAGTACCTCAACTGTGGTGCCAAAATAAATTAATTCTGCTTATATGAACGAGTAGTTTCCTTTTTAAAAAAAATACATGAAAGCTGTTTTCTTGTAAACCTTATGGATAAAGCTCCACCATGTTGCAATCTACAAAATACATACATATATATTTAGCAGCAGATGGCTTAGGCTGTATTTATAGGACACCACAGAGACTTTGTAATTGGACTAGGCTGTTTTTTCCAAATCCCCCTCTGATTCAGGGCAGACGCAGGCTGGACTTCAGTTCGTGACGGGCCGCCTGGCTGGGGAGGAGCCTGCTCTCAATGGCCCTGAGTCGTGTAAGGGAGGAGGCAATGCCAGCTCAGGTGTGGGCTTGCTTTGGTGCCACGATGTGATTTCAGGGGTACAAGGCAGCCTCCCATCTAAAAACCTCCACTTTCCCAGCTGCATCATATCCCCGGGTGCATGAAATCCACAGACTTGTAGGGGTTCTCCTTTTCACAGACTCCTCTATAAATGCAAACTCCTAGGTGCTGTAATGTCTAAGGCTGTCACCAGCCAACATCTCCCCAGGGGCTGCCACCGCAGCTCACCGCCAGGCTGTGCCAGCTAAACCTGACCAGAAGGCAGCACAGTGGGAACAGAGCCGAGGTGGTGGGACAGCAGGTTCCAGAGAAAGGGGTCCGGCACGGGTCTGCCCGCCACAGCCTTCAGGTGGCATTTTAAGGCCCTTGCTGGCTCTTAGCCGGGTGTGGAAAGAGGGAAGTCTCTTCCCCAGAAAACCGACGGACTAAGCTGCAAAGTCCATCTTCTCTTGCCTCTGGTGAGGATTGCTGCCATCGCCACGGCTGTGTCCACAGTCTGAGATCCCGTTGCTCGGAGCAGTCGGGACATCTGATTTAGAAAAGCAAACTTCCACAGTGTGTGGCTTTAGGGTAAGGCTCTTCAACCTAAAGGAGTGCCCAGGGCCAAGTCTGTAACAATTTAAACTGATAATAATAGCAATAATAATAAATTATGTCATATTTGTGAGCTTAAACTGATATAAACAAATAATTGAATAAATTAAGAAGGGAGTGAAGGGGAAACTCTTTCTTACAGTAGAATTTCAGTGAATAAATGTAGAAGGAAAGATGAAAATAGGAAAACTACCATCGGGCAAGCCGCACAGCACTAATCGTTGAAGACAGGTTTAGCAATGCATGCTAAAATTGTCAAGAAAAAAAATAATGGCAAACAGGCTATTTACACAGTCCCAAAACATCTTCCCATAAGATATTTAATAATTACAAAAGGAAAATCATAACTTCACAACTAACCACCTAGTTGAAGGTGCTGTTGCCAGGAAGGAGGCCCACGGACATCGTGCACCCCAGCGTGGGTGGGTGCCCGAGAAGAACCCAGCACCTCCTCTGGGGCAAGCTTGCCAAAAATGTAGGATCTTAATATATTCATGAGGAGACAGCAGACAAACCCAGATTGAGAGACATTCTGACACCACAGGCCAGCACTCTCATTAAAGACAACTGCACACCGAGGGACCCCCATTTGGAAGAGACAGAGAAAATCCCCTGAATGAGCCTGAGCCTGGGGTGCACATGGGACCCTGGCCCAGGAAAAGGACACTCGTGGGAGAACTGGTAGCATCTGAATAACGTTTGTAGATTGGTCAGTAATAAAGTGTCACCTTGTGTGTAACTATGTAAGTGCAACATAACCCTAACCTGATGGGGTCAGAAGACACTGACCTTTGGGGAAGCTGGGTGGAGACAGGCTCAAATGCTATTTTTGCAACTATTTTGTAGGTCAGAAATTATTTCCAAATGAAAAGTTAAGAATAAAATAAGGCTTTTAACAAATGGGTATTCCTCGTGATCCTCACTCGGAATTTGCTTTAACCAAGGGCATCGCCCAAGCCCAAATCCCCGAGCTGAGAAATGGAAGTTTCTGTGGTTCTGTCCCTGGAACCATCCTCTCTCAGTCCCCTCTGGGTGGAGCCTCAAACCTGGCTAGGTTCGTCCAGCTGTGACTCAACGACTTGCCCAAAACCGGCCTTTGAGTCCTCAATTTGCACTGCTGCACACATGGAAGGGGACTTCCCTGGGGGCGACGATGGCATCCTCCGCACCGAGCAGCCCCAGGGCTTCCTGCAGACTCCTGCCCACCTGGGAGCGCCCCACCCGGGCTCCTCGTCGGGTTTCTTTTGTCAGGAGTTTTTAAGGAGTATGAGTCCTTAGGAAACACAGGGGACAAGAAATATTTTCTGTGGACTTGGTTGTACTTTATTCAGCAGGGCGGCGAACCCCAAGAGCTGCCCTTGGCGACCTCGGGTGGAGGGGTGCAACCCTGTGCCCCACAGCAGTTTCCAGGCCACGTGCCTGAACGCAGAGTGTGCTCCATCCGCCCAGGGCCCTCCAGGCTCCCCCAGCTCAGTGCTCAGGCTCAGAGGTAGTTGGGGATGAAACCCGAGGGGCCGCAGGGCGGGGCACTTCCACAGCCACCCCTGAGGCTCCAGGAAAACCACCGCAGGCGACCTGGTTGGGGAGAAAGTACAGTTAATGACACCTAAAATCACAGAGGATAAGAGACTCACATAGGAGTGAGTCGCTCCTGTTTTCAGGGGCAGTTCCCTCACTGCTGTCTTCCTTGTAGCCCTCCTCGGCCACGCGAGTGCCACCAGAGGACCCTAAACCCAGACCAGCTGGCTGCACTTTGGGCCATGCTCGCTCAGGTCCCGTGAGCGGTGCCCCTTGGCCAGAAGCTTCCTTGTGGTGTTGTCCCTGTGCCACGAGGCTTTCCGAGAGCCCCCACTCCCCCCGGGTCTGGACCCCCTCCCAGCTCCCTGCACACAGCCCAGGCTCCTGTCTGCTCAAAGCCTGCCGGGGGCACCTGGGGCAGGCACAGAGTTCCTCTGTCGTTACTGAGTTATTCCTGTTGGCACCTAAAGCAGGTGTTCTGTATTATGGCCAGAGAGCATTGCAAATGTATCGTGGAAAGGAAGACAGTTTTCAATAAAGCTCTAAAAACAGGACAATGAAGGCTGGGACCAGGACATGCCGAGGGCTCTCACACCCCTGCCTTCTGCACCTCAGCCTGAGCCCAGTGAGTTGGGCGGGACCCAGGGGCCTTGGGGACAGGAGAGGGAGACACGGGCCTGCTCACACCTGGCGCCAGCTGCCCTGTTAAAGGGCCCCGAGAAGGAGGCTCTGTTCTATCATCACTCGAACTCTCAACTCACTGACACCGTGTGTTTTAGCGTCTCTCCATTTTCCCTCTTCGGAGTTGACGTGAAGAATGTGCTCTTAGCTGCTTGCTTTCCAGCTCCTGCGTGTTCTAACCAAGCTGTTCTGGGTCAGCACAGTCACTGTGCGAAAATAATGCAGAGGGTGCACGTTCTCTCTTCTGCCCCGAAGTCAGCCTATGTCTGCACAGAGCCTCCAAGTGTCACCTGGGACAGGTGTGTGCTTCAGTGCCACTGCAGGGTCCTGTAGGAAAAGGCCCACCATGACCAGCTTCTTGTTCTTGTTCAGAGACTGGAATTTATATGTAGGCTTCCAGGCCTCTGTGAAAGGAATTGGGGGATATTTATCGATTTTAAATACACGCCTGTCTTTGTTAGGAGTTCCAAGACAAACCTGGAGAAACAACACAGAAGCAGCCTCTGTGGCTGTGAGATTATGTCCCGCCCCTCCCCAGGCTGAACCAGGAAGACACTGGTTTTCTGCTAACTGTGATCCTATGAAGCCCCTAAGAGTCAACAAGCAACACCCAAGAGCTGGGACATGGGACAGGCTGAGGTCCAACGTGACTGATGCAGCAGGGAAAACACACTAACGTCACTGCCCCCTCGAGCCACAAAGGAACGCACATGTTTACAAGGGATTAGTCTGTGCGTTACAGAGTAGCATTCAAAATTTCATTTATAAGACGAGTTTTACTGAAAACTATTAGTAGTTCTATCTGGCGCATCAGATCCCAGGCCATCTCTGGTGGTTTTAGCTGCTTTAATTTAATTAACTTTAAAAGACCCGGGCATATTGGTAAAATATACTCCCTGGTCACAACTGCGTGATTGTTAACAACCTGCCCAATTACATGGTGGGGGGGTGTCCCGGACCCCTCGCACCTGGTAATTAAAATTGCTAATCACCAGCAATTATCTGGCTGAGCTTTAGAGGCGAGAGAAGCCATTTGACCCTTCGCCCAGGAGGGAACAATGTTTGCGGTGCATCCCCGGGGGCTTCGCAGAGCTGTCCCCAGCCCCTGCCTATTAAGTGCCACTAATAGGAAATCAACAAAAGAGCCGTGACATCTGTGGGGACGTCCCGGGCCCCAGGTCTGAGCACACAGGTGCTGGCCATGAGGCTGCCAAAGAGCAGGAAAATTTACCAATAATTAAGCAGACTGTGCTAGCGGCAGCATTGGCGGCCCCCGTCTCTGCAGCGGGATAATTAGGTCCTGACGTTCGGGAGCCCTTTGTCATGAAAGGCTGGCCGGTCAAAAGCGTTGGATGGGGATTTTTTAATCTTCTTTTCTTTTTAATGAATCTTCTCCCTGCTCAAGCATAAATAAAAGATATTCTTTAAAAAAAAAAAAAAAAGTCGGCTGAGAGGATCTTAAATGTGTAGCTTCTCATTTTGTAGGGACGTCGGGACTTTTCTTCTCATTGCTGGGTTTAAGTAGGCTCACAGAAGAGACAGATCGTGACCTGCTACCGGGAAGGGCTCTGAGACATCTCCGGCTCCCAAAGGCTGGCTTCCCTAAGCTTCTAGGTTTTAGCACGCGCGCCCAGCGGTGGGAGGCTGCAGTCCCTGCCTCTGCTCTTCTGAGATGATCTGTTAAAAACACTCCCCTGCCCCATTCAGCAGATTCACAGACACACTGCACTTTCTTTCTTGCCATTTAAGGATGAGATGGTCTAAGTTTAGAAATACATCCTTGGAGTCGTTTCAACTGCTTTGGAGATAAAAACAGTGCAACAGGGAAATTTAAATGTAGCTGGAATAGGGATGCATGTGATTTCAGACTCAATTACCAGGCAGACTGCAAAGGAGACAGACGCAGACAGCTCCAGATGCAGGAAAATTTGCTCCAGTCGAGGGCTGTGATCGGGGACAATCATTGCCCACATCACCCTTTGGTCCTTTATTTAAAAGTAAAATAAAATAAAACGTGTCACTCCATTTGCTTCAATTCCCTGCTTACCCTTCTCTCAGACTCTCTCTCTCTCCCTGCAGCCAGGGAGGGTGATCCCGGGTGTGGCACCCCTCTGGGCAGGTGGGCATCCAGCCGCCCAGCACACCCTGGGTTTATTTCTAACAGCAGCAGGAGGCTGGCATGATCAGAATGTGGCCAGAGCCATTGTTAAAGTATACTTTCTCTCCCTGTGTGTCTTGGAGGGCATGACTTGTTTCTGGAATTCAATATGTAAAGACACCGATGATCCCTCTGGGAAAAGAGAAAATGGCAAACCGGAGGTCACTACCCCTTCCCCGTGGCCCCCGTTCACACACAGCTGGGGGGGAGGCCTGGACTCTGCAGCCGGGGGGCTCCACCTTGCCTGGCGCAGAGAAGACTGCTGGGTGCCGGGTCCAGAGAGCAGGGCTGCTGAGACCCGTGGAGGCACAGCCACCGCACAAGTCAGAGCTGGGATGAACGCCGGCAGCATTTGCCCAGAATGAGGGAGACTGAGCCCGAGGGGCAGGGCCATATTTGGGTGACTGCAGCAACCCCCAGCCTGGCCCCGGCGGGTGCTCCCTGACCTTCCAGCCTGTGCCTTGTTTCCTCATCACCTCTGGCATCTGGGAACCTGCGTTTCTTTCTTATGCCTTCGTCCCAGCTCAGACTCAATGTTCTAGCTCTTCTCCTGTCCCACAAATTCCTTTCCCCTACCTAGCAGGTTTGGGGGCTTCCTGCCTGTGCCTTTCTGCTGACCTCACCACAACCCTCCTTTCCAGCCCCTCTGTTCCTAGATACAGCGAAACCCTAGACCAGGGGCCCCCAACCTATGGAGAGTTGTATAATTATGTCATTATGTATTACAATGTAATAACAATAGAAATAACCTGCGCAATAAATGTAATGTGCTTGAATCATCCTGAAACCATCCCCTGCACCCCTGCCCAGGGCCCATGGACAAATTGTCTTCCATGAAAATGGTCCCTGGTGCCACAAAGGTTGGGGGACTGCTGTCCTATACCACCAGTGCTCAAAGTGTGGCCATCAGACCCCCAGGGGTCCCCAACACCCATGCAGGGTGTCAGCAAGGTCAGAACTATTTCCCCCACAATTCTGCAACATTGCCTGTCTTCCTCACTGCTGAGATGTTGCACAGATGCTGCAAGATCCGTGGTCAGTAAAACCACAGGTGTCTGAGCAGGAGCCAGGCAGTGGCGCCCGGTTGTGCTGTTGTCATTGTGTTAGTCATCACAGTCACAGTGTAGAAAAGAAATAATGCCAGTTTCATTGAAGAATGTAAAAGTTATTAATTTTATTAAGTCTTGACCATGAAACAGGCAGGGTGGGCTTCCTGGGTGTGGCTTGCATAGCCCCCATGCTTAGAAGGGCCTGTGCTTGGTTTATGGCCTCCCCCCCACACCCCGCTGGCACCTCCATGAAATTCTTAATTGTTTTTAAACAAGAGGCCCCACATTTTCATCTTGTACTGGGCTCACTAATTATGTAGCTGGTTCTGAGTCAAGGTTTTTCTTTGTGATGAAATTAGAAGTATTAAATATATACAAAGCTCTTCTGCTACATACCAAAGTATGGTGGTTGTCTCAAGGAAAAGAGCTTGTGTGACTGTTTGAGTTGCAAGCTAAACTAGCCATTTTATCATGGAACATCATTTTTTTCTTGAAAGAATGACTGGCAGATAAACTGGTAAACTAGTTTTTTCAGATATGGCTATTTGACAGACATTTTCTCAAAAGGAACAATGTGAACCTGTCACTACAAGGAAAGCACATGACAGTATCTGTCGCCAGTGATAAAATCTGAGCTTTCAAGAAAAAATTTAAAAATACGGATATAACACCCTTAGTGCGACAGATTTACAATACCTAAAGGCTTTTCTGATGAGGTCAGTGTGATGTTAACGAGTGTCATTTTTTGATAGTGAATAATGAAATGTGTAAACATTTAGAAGATCTGCAAAACTCAGGGCTTGGACAAAAGATCTGTTCAAAGTCCAAAATAGAGCAATGGGTTTTGATGTAACAGAGTATAAAAAGGTCACTGATACACAGTTCTGTGCCACATAATGGTGTTTCTGTCATCGACAAACTGTACATATGACAGTGATTCCCTAAGATTACAATGAGCTGAAAAATTCCCCTTGCCCAGTGACAACGCAGCTGTTGCACTACTCACGTGTCTGTGGTGATGCTGGTGCAAATTAGCCTTCTGCACAGCCAGTAGTGTAAGCCTAGTGCAAGCAACTGTGTACAGCACTGATACTTGATAATCATAACAAATGACTATTTTACTGATTTATGTCTTTATTATACTATATTTTAATCATTATTTTAGAGTGCACTCCTTCCACTTATTAAAAAAAAAGTTAACTGTAAAACAGCCTCAGGCAGGCCCTTCAGGAGGTACCCAGAAGAAGATGTTGTCACCAGAGACAGCTCCGTGGATGTTGTTGTCCCTGAAGCCCTTCCAGTGGGACAAGACAGGGAGGTGGAAGACAGTGACAGTGACGATCCTGACCCTGTGCAGGCCTGGGCTGTTGTGTATGTTTATGTCTAAGTTTTTAACAAAAAGTTTACAAAGTAAAAGATTTTAAAAATAGGCAAAAGCTTATAAAAGAAGGATATAAAGAAGGAAAATACTTTTGTACAGTTGTTCAATGTGTGTTTTAAGCTAAAGGTTATTACAAAAAAGTTAAAAATATTTAAAGCTAAGGTTAATTTATTATTGAAGACAGGAAAATATTGTTTAATAAATTTATTATATCCTAGGTGTACAATGTTTATAAACTAGTCTGCCGTCACGCACAGTGGTGTCCTCGGCCATCACACTCACTCACTGACTCACCCAGACCAGCTTCTGGTCCTGTGAGCTCCATTCAGGGTAAGTGTCCCATACAAGGGCACATTTTTATCTTTTATGCCATGTTTTTACTGTGCCTTTTCTACATTTAGATATGTTTGGCTACACGAATACTCACTACTATGTTACAACTGCTTACAGTATTCAGCACAGTAACCTGCTGTTCCAGTGGGTGGCCCAGGCGCCATCGACGTCCCCACAGCCTCAGCGTGCCGCGGGCTGCACCACAGGCTGAGGCATCTCACAGAGTATATCTTTGTTGTTAATCAATCAATGCACGACTGTGCTTTCAGATTCCATATTGTAACTAACCTTAAAGAAACCACCACTTGTCACATTTTCATGTAGCATCAAAGAAGAATATCCACATTTACCTGAAAAGGCCATTAAAAAACTCCTCCTTTTTCCAGCTACGTATCTGAGTGAAGCAGAATTATCTTCATGTACTTCAGCCAGAAAGATGTAAGCAAATCCACTGACTTCTATTAAGCCAGACCTGGAAGAGGTTAGCAAAGGTATAAACCAAGACCACTCTTCTTATTACGTTTTTTTGTTTGGTTTGAAAAATATCACCTTTAATAAAAATATTTATGTTTATACATACTGGCTTTATTACTATTTGAAATATTTTTTAAAATTTCTGTTTTAATATCTATTATCATAGCATCTATTGTTAAGAATATAAAGCTGTCCAGAGACTGAAACCACTTGAGAACTGCTGCGCCACACTCCGGAGTCACTGCTGCAAAGACACCACCTGGCAGAACAGAGCAGGCCAGACTCAGGGACATCCCACTCAGGGCAGTAGAGACTTCTTCCTCCGGGAAGTTGGAGAGCATTTGAATGGGTTTCAGTAGACTTTCAACTGTCACGATCCTTGTCTCCTCTGTGTGCCTATTTCAACCCAGCAATGAAAAGCCAACCTTTCAGCCTCCTGGACAGTTTAGCCTGGCTCTTGAAAGGTGACAGAGCAGCTCCTTTGCCAGAGCCAGTGGTGCAGAGCTCCACTAACTAGGGCCTTCAGAGGTGGTGCAGGGCGCTGGATGCCCCTGCAAGAGGTGAGTGGTTTCCTGCCTGTCAGCCGTAAAACCAGAGTAAGGGACTTTGGTGCCAGAAAAGATGAAGTAGATGGATTTCTCTCTAGTCCTCCCACTAAGAATAGCTCAAACTGTGCATTTTACATCCAGCATAAAAAGGCCATGCAAGGTGGAGGGAAGAAGGCACACAGACCGGGGACATCAGGATGTGAGAAAAAAAAACGCTGTATTTTCTTTTTGTTTCCGATATCCTGACTGAGGCCTGGAGAGTCCAGCATCCCAGAAACACCAATAGACATGGACGAAACAGAAGCCTCAAGAAAAACCAGTTCTCTCTCCCCAAAGGTCTAGGATGGTGCAACTTAGTAAGAAAGAAAACAACTACCTACTCCAGCCAAATTAAGGGACTTTTAAGCACCACAGAAAAAACTGTGGCCCTGGCCCCACTGCAGTCAGCAAAGGTCAACTGGGGCCCTGTGCCTCAACTTCCCTCTTGGTAGTGAAGCCCCCTGTACCCCAGGGGGTGGAGTCAGCAGAGACTACAAGGAGCCTGAACTCTTGCCCTACATGGCACCTCCCACCCCCCACCGACCCCCTGCCCCCTCCCCTAACAGCACCATGTCAGAGGAGG
>JAQIFY010005950.1:0-10663 GCA_028533085.1 Varecia variegata
GACCCCGTGCTTCTGGAAAGTTGTGGATCTGCCCCACCTTCTCTCTCTGGTTTTCTATTTCTCTCTGTTCCCTTCTCTCTCTCAACAATCAAGACTGGCAGAGCACAACAGAGCAGGCCATTCACTTCCACAAAATTTATCACCCCCTGAGGGGCCCCGTGGCCGGCCGGGGCATTATTTACGCCACATCGGGGTGGACGCGGCACTCGCCGGCTCCCACACTTGGCGGCCGGGGCGGCCGGGGAGGGTCCCGGCAGAGCCGGGCCGGCTTTGATATCTCCCTGATAACGTATTGTACAATTAGATCAATTTGACAATTTCCATTATGGCTGATAAAATATTTATCGAGCCTTGGAGATGATGTCTGATCCCTGCGCCATTTGTTCTGCTAATGGGGGGAACTGCGGGCCGCAGACAGCGCCGAGCGGCTCCTCAGTCCCTCCTCCCTATTAGGTTTGCAAATTGCCGGCACCGCTCATAAATTACCACCCAGCCCCGCGAGATTGATGCGGAGCTGACAGGGCAGGTAGGTGACTTGTGATGACATTGTTCCATAGGAGCATTAATCACGGCAGAAAGAGAAAATACTCTCAAATTGGCCCGTAAGTCTAAATATTCAGGGATGAGAAGCAGGCGACTAGAGGATGGTTTTAGCTGGAGCTGGAAATTGGGGAATGAAAAACATTTTCTATTATTTAACAAATCATCTTAATAATTTCCAGTGTTTCTCCTCAGCATTCCAGGAGCGAGACGGTGAGGGCCGAGGGTGTGGTGCCCTCTTGCCGGTGGTGATGTTTAATAAAACACGCCGGACATGGCCTCTGGCTGCCTTTGTTGTGGGATTTCCAAGTTGGGGAAGAAGGGACAAGTGTCGGCAGGCTGATGCCCCGCTCACCCCGCCCGTATCGCCAGCACGGCCTCCCCTCGGCAGGGCACCAACGCCGTGTGCGGCTCTGCCCAGGGAGGCCCACCCCGCAGGAGAGCGCATGCTCCAGAAACCGAGGCCGGGACCCCATGGGCTGCAGGGGCCCGGAGTGCGGGGAGGGGCGCTGGGCTGTGGGCTCCACCCACACCTGGATGCCGGCGGCAAACGCACCCCCGGTGCCGCTGCCGGGCGGGCGGCGACGCTTCCCGTTCTTTTACAGCCCTGAGCTGGGCTGTGCGGTAAAATATTGCTGCGAAAGATAAATGGCCCTTAATGAATTGCCCCTGAGTCAGAGAGCCAACGTGGTTTTAATGGCAAATGAAAAATAAACACATCAATAAGTGAGTGGAAACCGTGGTCCGGGGCCGGTTCTCTGCAGAGACAAGTGGGGAGCGGAGGACGGGGGTGGGGGTTCCGAGCTGGGGTCCCCTCCCCTGGGGACATCTCCCCCGCCCGGCCCTGTCCAGGCCCCTGGGCTGGTCCTGGCTTTGGGGGCCTGTGTGAGACCCCGGTAGCCGCATCTCGGCTCGGAGGGCTGCAGTGCAGAGTAATTACATTAAATTGATGCTGTCCCTGTTTTGAGGCCACCCTTGATTTAAGGCCAGAAGAGGAAGCAGTTAAATTTAATAAAAACCAGGTTCCTAAACAAAGATACATGGCAACTGCGGCCATCTGGCGACGGCATCCGCCAGGAGAGGAGAGACCACTTTGGGTGCTGCCGACGTTGGATTTAAAATAAAGGAATAACCGCCTCCCAGAGCCTCTTCTCTAAGACCCTGCTTTAAAACGCCGGCCCCACTAATGACTTTGTCAAAAACCAGCCCCGACAGCCCATTCTCAGAGGGAGGCTCATCTCCAGGGCTGCCGACGGCAACGTGGCGCTGACATGTTTGCTGGCAGCCGTGATTAAACGTGGTCTGTCAGGGCTCAAGGTCAGGGTGCAGGGCTGCCGGCCCAGGCAGGGCGGGGACAGCTCCGAGCCAGGGAGGAGGAACGGGGGTGGCCGGACGTCTCGGACCGTCCTCTACCTGCCCTGGCCACCAGACCACGCGCAGCCCGGGAGCTCTGGCCCCTCTGGCGGGAGCGGCTCCCTTTCCCGTCCTCAGAGGCGGGCTCGTGTGCACACGGCCAAGGTGGGCACACGGGTGCCACAGGCCGCGGCTCTGGAAAGGTGTCTTCACAGAGACGAAAATCATCACAGCCCGAGCGAGCGTGGGGAATGCAAATCACGGCAAAGCCACAGACGACGCTCACTGTCCTGGCCACGGCACTAATGGTGACCGTGAGCTGGTGACACCCTGGCACCACTGTCCCTGCCCCCACCTGCGGCTCTGCCAGTTTGCTTTCCTGGCCGTGTGCTCGGCACTGGCGAGAGCGATTCACCTTCTCGACCCACTGCCCGCGCTGGGCAAGGGCCAAGCGAGTCACCCCTGAAACGTCAGCCTCTGGCACCCAGGGTCACCGAGGGTGGCCCCAGCCCCTTTTCCTGCCCCAGGTCCTCGTCCAGACGGCCCGGCTCCGGGAGGGGGAAGGGAGCAGCTCCAGGGGAGAGAAGTGATCCTGCTCACTGTTCCCGGCACGTGCGGCCGCGGGGGCGGGAGAGGGCCGCACCCGGGGGGCAGTGGCGGTAGGGCAGGACACGGGCGTGGGACTGCCACCGTCCCCTCCGAAACGAGGAACCCGAAACTGCAAATGTCGCTGCATTGAGCTCTGCGCACAGGGCCGAGGCAGATCACCGGACTCTGAAGACCAGGCTCCCGGCTCCAGCTCCCCCGGGAACAGAAGCCCCATTCTCCTACCCCAAAGGTCAAAGTTGAACGCCCACAGCAAGCCCGGCCGAGGGGGAGGCCGGAGCCGCGCAAGGAAGCAGGGAACGTCCTCGCTCCTCCTCCTCCTCACTGAAGTATCCAGAAAACAGCACCAAACCAGAGACACCAAAACCTGCCAGCGACCCCGGCGCAGGGAAGCCGCTCCGTGCCCGCGGGGAGGTGCGCCTGGCTAGACCTGTGCTGGCCTCCGAGCCCCCCACCCCCACGCGGACGCCTGGCGTGACCGCACAGCCGCGTGCCCCAGAACACGGCTGGGAGGCCAGAACCTTGGCGCCTGCTGGGCCAGGGCAGGAAAGCCTTCTGGAACCTTCCTGAACTTTCCGGACCACGTCTCTCCCACCTCCTGGGTGCAGAAAGGAAGGGGTCTGGCCAGGAGGCGGGCTCCCGTGGCTGCCCTCCAGCCACACGCAGCCCACGTCTCCAACACACCCCAGGACCCGGAGGTGGGCGTGGCTGTGTCGCCCCAGCCTGGAGACCTCCCTCCTGAGCACAGAAGGTACGGCTCCGGACAGTGGACCCGCAGACCCCAGAGCTGGCACTGCGGGGACAGCCGTGACGCTGGGGGCACACGGTCCGGGGCACGAGCTGGCCCCAGCCACACACCTCACCAGCACCTCACCAGCCAGCAGGCCCCGGAGTGTCCCTTTAAGACCTGGAATCCCGGCTTTTGTGTCTAATTGGTGGGTTTTGCTTTCAACTCTCCTAGCCAGGGATGCAAAACAGCTTCCTTGTCACACGGCCGCACTACAAGCAGGTCCTTTCCTTCTACACGAAGCGACGCCCAACGCTTTCACCAGGGTGGACACGGAAACCGATTTTTCTCCTCACACGCCCCAAGATCACGGGGCTGGGGGGAGGGACACCAAGAAATAGCAGGGGACACAAAAAGTTATTTGAAAAGAGGGGTGGGGCCCCCCTCCTTTTCCTGTCCCCGAACGACAAGTCCATTATCGTGGACAATGATAAAGGGCCCAGGTTTGCCAGGCGCAGGCCCTCCCCTGGGTGGGGGTGGGGGGCACTTTTAGGTGGGTCCTGGAGTCCCAGGGGGCTCCCCTGCCCGGCCAGCTGTGCTCACGGATCTTTCCGCGCCCACTCGGCCAGGACAGCCGGCAGTGAGGGCTGCGGCCCCCAGCGGCCCCGGGACCAGTGAGCACAAGGGGGCCTGAACCTGGCACCCGCGGGCGGCTAGGGGAGGTTGGCCCGGCAAGGCCAGGGACCTGTGGACAAGCCGGACCGTGGAGGCTGCAGCCCCTCCTGGCCGGAGCAGACAGGAGCCGGGGAAGGGTCCTCCAACAGCAGGATGCTCCCTGAGCCCACTTCGCAGGAAACCTGACTCCCACCTGGGTGGGCATGAGAAGGCGCCCGGGGTTTGCCCAGGGAAAAGGAAGCCTTCGGTGCCTGCCTACCGGGCAGCCTCCACCTTGCTCCCCTCCCGAGGCCACCTTCTCCAGGGAGCCCTCCGGCCACATCCAGGCTGACCGTTAGCACCCCCCTGCTGCAGGACCTGGGCATCCAGGCAGGGGCGTCCTGGCGGAACATCCTGGGACCCAAAAGAAACACACTGCGACACTGCCCAGGTGGACTGCAAGAGCACCCGTCCTGTCCCCTGGTGGCCTCCACTGTCCCCAGAATCTCACACACATGACAAGGCTTTGCGGGAAGAGCCAGGGCTGGTGCATTCCTTGCTCCGCCACGACTGGCTTGCATCTAAATCTGCACCGTGTGACCCCTCACGTGCCTGTGCGCGCCCAGGCAGCGCCCGGTCAGAGCGGGGAGGAGCACCCGGGGTGCCCCAGGCTGCTGCTGCAGGGACGGCCCTGTCCTCGGTCCCCGGACATCTGGGCAAGGGACAGGGGGAGCAGCCAGGGCCACCCCGTCCTTGCACACAGTCCCAGGCCAGGGCTAGGCTCCTGCCTTCTGCACTGCCTCTCTGACTCAGTTTCCTCATCTGTAAAATGGGGTGAGAATCCTTCCACTGGCCTTCCCCATCTAACCCATCTGTCTGGTGACCCAACCCTGAGGACGACACCCCCAGGGCCGAGACCTCCCTCTGCACCAGCCCCTCCCAGCCCAGAGCCAGGGCAGCAGGGGAAGTGTCCGCCATTCACGACTCAGAGCTCTGGCCGGCGGCGTGGCCGGTCGGGCCGTAAGCAGGTCAGCTCCCAGCAGCCCGAGCGCCAGGCTGCCCAATCACCCAGCATGGGCCGGAGCAGACGCTGATTGCGGGGTGTGGAGGAGGGGGTGGTGCGGGGCTGGGGGCTGCAGCCCTCTAGGGAGCAAAGTGTGTGTTTACGGGGGGGCGCGGTGGGGCCTCGGGAAAGGCCTGATAAGCCTGTTCCTCTGTCCACACCCGGCGGCCGAGCCAAGAGCCATAGACACGTCCTGTTCTCTGTGGCCCCGAAAGCAAGGGATGCCGCGTGCTGGGGCTCCTCAGCGCGGCTCCACCAGGGCCTGCAGATGCAGGGACTCGGGGGCATTGTGCCCCCAAGTTAGGAAGCGGCTTCTCCCCGGACGCAAGAGCCTGGAGTGGTCTGGGCCTGGGTTCAAACTCGGCTGAGCTACCCGAAGACCAACGTCCCCGGGGGCTCCACGTCCCGTCTGTACAACGGACCACACCCGGGCCACCCGGCCAGTGCACGGGGACCCCGGCACCGTCAGGGCCCCCCTCCTCGGCCCTCACATGCCCCACGGGGCCTTCGCCTGTCAGGTGGGGGGGCAGGTTCCATCCTCAGCTGCGTCACAGCCGCAGGCCCCTAAAGCCATCGGCGGGTCACCGTCACCCCTGCACGGGGTGAGGTACGAAGGCATGAAGCCGCGGTCCGATGGCAAGGCCAGCCAGCAGCCTCTTCCTTCCTGGGCCGCTGGAGGAGCTCTCTGCCCAGCCCCACCCGCCTGGTGTCCTGTAGCTCCCAGTGGCCCCTGCACAATGGGAGCAAAACAATCTCCTCGCACCTGGATTCTAACTTCCCCTGCTGCAGAAATGAAAGGAGACTCCTGCCCTCTCTGCCCAGGGGCGGCCTGCCCCGCTCCCCCAGCCCTGGGCTCTCTGGCCAGGGACGGTGGGTGAGGGGCTCTGGGGAGGTTCTGGGGGGGCACCGGGAGACCCGGCCCAAGAGTGCTGGGGAGGGAACGACGGGCTGAGGGTGGCCGGGGTCCAGCTCGGAGGAGGTTTGTACTGAACAAAGCCGATACCTGTTTCTTGGGGTAACCTGACCCTATAATTACACCTGAGCCCTGGGAGGGTGTGCTGGACCCACAATGCCAGTGCCCGGAAGCCGGGTGAAGAGACCCTTTAATTGTCATTGCCACGCCAGGGCACGTCGCGTAGGGCTGGCTCGGGTTACCCAGCTCACAGCTGGCGTGTCACCTGCCGGCCACAGGGCTGGGGGGGCTCTGCCCGGCCTGGGGCACAAGAGCCGGGGCCCGGCGGGAGGAGCGCTGCCTGCAGAGCCCCGCTGGCCTTGGCAGCGGCTGCTAAGAGCTCTGGGCGCATTGAATTTGCTGCAAAACCCCTTCCCAGGACGGCCGGGCCCTCATTGTTTGCCCTCAGATAAGAAATGTGGGCTCATGTGTTTTCTTTTCTTGAGAAAATGTCGGGCCTGGCCGCAGACGGTGTCGGCAAGACAGGAAGAGCCAGGCACAGGGGAAGGGCCTCACTGGGCCCGCCCTTCCCACCACGGAGACGTCCCCGGGGCCGGCCTGCTCCCGGGGCCACCACCGCCAGGCAGCCCCAGGCCGAGGGCCTCAGTGGAGCTGGGGGCCCCCTGGGCTCTCGCCCTCCTTCACGGGCAGGGCCTGGCTGGAACCTGGGTGTCCTCGCTGTTCCCTGGGCTGTTCCAGGGCATCCGGGTAAATGACTGACCAACGCTGTCAGGAGAGTGTCCTTGCTCCCAGATGCACCTGACTCGGGGCGGCCAGCCTGGGGACACAGCAGGGACTCCCAGGCCCCGGCCTGTGGGTGGCCGGCAGCTCCGCTGCCACGCCGGCAGCTCGGCCGCCTAATCCCGGCTAATACCCAGCCCGATCCCTCCGCAGGCTCTCGGGGAGGTGGGCTCCTGGGTGTCCCACGCAGGCTCGGTGGTCAGGCCCCTCCACCAAACAAAAGGCCGCCTGTTTGCTGCCTCTGCCTCATCGCGGCTTAAGGACATTTTTGTCATTTTTGACCAGCTAATGTCTTGAAAAAGAAAAATAAGTTGTCTAATCGCTTTAAGTTTAATCTTCACTTTTTCTGAACACTCTAGGTGCCGATGTTGACTTTCCTGGACCAATTAGGTCAAGGTCCGGCAGCCGCGACTCCCGCTGCTCTTCACGGTTCTTTTCCTGTTTCCCCGGCGAGGGGAGGGGGCTCTGCAGCCCCCGTGCCCCTGGGCCTGGGCCTTGGTGTGAGCGGTGGTGTGGCCTTCCTTCCCCTGCCTGCTCCCTCTGCCCGCCAACTCCTCGTCTTCAAGAATCAAGACAGTGCCAGGTTCCAGGGAACCTTCTGCACTCCCCCTCTGTCCCCCCTGCTGGGCGCTTCTGTGGCCTCTTCCACACGACAGGCACCGGCTTCCCTGTCCCCCTGGCATCAGCTCCAAGGCACCAGGGCCCCAGCATGAGCCCCGGGGTTCTGGCCCTCAGTGAAATGGGACGTTGCTGCCTCCCTTCTCCCCGGGCTCTGTGCCGTTGGGGGGACGTAAAACTCTGACCTCCTCCCCACGCGTGTGCGTGTCAGGAGCTCCCAGACAGGCTGCTTCCGCTCTGCACGAGGCGAGGCCCAGCTTCCTGCGGCCCATCCTTTCTCCGCAGGACAGGGAGGGACCGACATCTAGGAGCTGGGCACAGACCCCCAAGGCAAGCCCCTCCCGCACCGTGGCTCCCCGCGGGCTGCACGGGCCTCCTGGGGGCTCTTGCACAGTGCGCAGGGACAAGGGGTCCCCGGGACTGGGGTCCGGGCCAGCTTCACCACCAGCAATTAACCTCAGTGAAACAGAGCAGGCGACCCCCACGCGGCTTCTGTAGAAACCACACGAGATCGAACGCACCTGCCAGGTGGGTGTCAGTAGGGTGAGGGAAGGTCACCGGGAGTCACTCCCACGGGTGCTGGATGCTGGGTGGGCACTTCTGGAGGGTCCTGCTCTGTGTGGCCCTGGAGGGTCCTGCCACCCACAGACCACCATGAAGGACAGGCAAGGGTGTGGGGTTCACATCCAGGAGGCCCCCGACAGTGGCTTCAAGACGCCAAGCCCCAGGGCCCCACCCCCAGACAGCCTATGAGAAGGCCCCCCTCAAAACACTCCCGGAAGAGCCTCCCCAGGCCCAGGACCAAAACGCCCCCCGCCCCCGGGAGAGGCTGGCACTGCCGCCCTGGGACAGGCAGAGCCTCCCTCCCCGTCACCCGCACCTGAGCTGCAGGGGCTGCCGTGAGGGCCTCTGTCAAGGACCACCCGCCATGCTCCCTGCAACACCTGTCACAGCGGTCCCTTGGGCTGTGTCTCGGAGGGGGTTGGGGGACAGGCTGGTGCGGCCACCGCCCTGGGCTTCTGAGGTCAAGCTCCCGGCAGAGCCGCAGCTAGGCGTGGACAACCTGCGCTGCCGGACATCGGGGACCTGAGGCCCCTGCACCTGCTCAAGCCGAGTGATGGCCCCCGCCCGGCCGCACACAGGGAGGCCCTGGCTAGGTGGCGCACAGCACACCTGCCACAGGTACGCTGTTTAAGCTGCCCCGAGACGTGCCAGTGTTTCTTGCAAACATCTGCTGACCCATCGCAGCTAAACACAGACAGTGACAGGTCCATTTTCCGCAGGGTTGGGGCAGGAGCGCAGTATTCGTTTGCGAGAGGCGGGGGCCCGGCGTGTGGACCCTGTGGGGCAGCCTGGCCCAGGCCACGGGCCACCGGGCACCGTCTCCACCCGGGCCCTCGCCCCAGACATGCCAACCAGATGTGCTCAAAAAAGCGTTGGACCAAATAAGGGTCACTTTGCTTCAAAACTAAGTCCTACTTTAAATGAATCATGTACTCTCTCTCTCTCTCGGGAAGCAGAGGTGTTGACTAGCCCAGCACAAGATGGCTCTAGAACATTCTGGACCGAGCACGGGCTCCAAATCTGTCGGAGAGATCCGTGGGGGCGAGAAGGACCGCGAGAGGCGTTTGGAGCCTCTACAGGACCCCCACCCCTGCCACGTTTCTCTCAGCATCCAGGGTCTGAGACGGCAAACTGCCATGGTGCATGCCCCTCTGGAAGGACCTGGAAAGTTCCGGAAGGCTGTGTGGGCTGCGCTCTCAGGGCCCAAGGCACTGCTCTGACCAGGCCCACGGCTCCCGTCCCGTCCCCTCCACGCTGCAGCCTCCCCTCCTCTGCCCCGGCCACGGCAGGACCTGGGTGGCACCAGGGACGGAGTCCAGGTCCTGACGCTTGGCGAATCGGACGCCGCAGGGACCGAGTTTGCACTAGCCGCGCAGCCACTGCCCTCGCCCGGCCCAAGGTCGCCCTGGCAGCCCCGCCACGCGCCAACCCCGCCGTCCGCAAGCACTGCAGAGAGCAGAGCGCAGGCTCCAAACCCCAAACTCAGATAAATAAGTTTCAACCTTCAAAAAGTGCCCTTAATGCCCCATTGTGCCCCGATCGCTCATTTCCCAGCTATGTAATTAGCACATAAAGAGCTCCCTCTCCGAATTAAATGGCAGTAATTGGGTTTTTAAAAAAACTAATTTAAATCCTAAACCCTTTGAAAAAAAATTGTCATTGTTTACATATTAAACGGACTAGCATTTTAAGTATTATGGGGCTAATTTAACAGGCTTATCGAGGACATGGGCCCGGGAGGGGCCGAGCCCCGGGGAAGCAGGGGGCTCTGGAAGCTGCCTGGAAACCGCTGGGCCCGGGGGCGGCACCGCGGGAGGAGGCTCGGGGACCCGCGTGAGCAGCACCCACCGCCCCACGGTCCCAAACGAGGGCGTCGTGTGGCGCCGTGGGGCAGGCACAGACCACCGCGGGCTGCAAAGCTTCACTCCGCCAGCGCCAGGGCAACATTCGCTTATTGTCTCCGGAATTGTCTCCTTAGAAAAAAACACTTTGTGTGTCGGAGGTGCTCTGAGCAGAGAGGTACGAGTGTTTTAATTATTTCCACTTAAACATTTTTTTCTTTTACTTTCCTGCTAAAAAACCCTTTGAAGTAGAACTCAGCGAGAAATGTGTTGAGACTCTGTGAATAGCACTACAAAATTTAAGTGAAAATCACTTTAAAAAACCACCTTCACTAAATGGAGGGGCCTACCATGTTTCCCCAAGGGGGGAGAATTAAAAATTAAACGGCACTCACTCTCCCAACTTTGACCTAGAAATGCTATAACATTGCAAAATAAACCCTTTTTAATTGGAAAAAATGACTCCAAGATTTTTCTCGAAGGGGGAAAAAATACAACTGCACCATGTCAAGAGATGTCTAAGGCAGAAGGGAGACCTCGTTTGTCCGTGAATTTAAATATTCGATGCAGACTGCAAAGGTAACGAAAACAGAAATGAAACCGCTGACAACGCGGGTGCGTCCCCGTCACCGGGCAGCGGGGCGCGGGGCCAGCGGCACGGCACGGCGCTCGCCCAGCAGGACGCTCGGCCACGCGTCAGAAGAAACAACCGACCCACGGGGTCAGGCTCTCAATCCGCCCCGCAAATCTGGAAAATGGCTGGAAGGAACCTGACGCGAATATTGACACAGTTCCCGGCACCGGAGACCGGAGCATGGAGAGGCCGGCGGGCTGACGTCACAAACCCGGAACCGTGTGCACAGCCACCGACATGATAGAAAATCGGCAGCGCCAGATAAAAAGGCAAACAGCCACAGGGAAAGGGGACAATATTTGACAGAGTGACGGTGAACCCCGCCTGTAATGGGCCCCTGCAAGTTCAGAAACCGAAGACAAAGGTCCCC
>JAQIFY010005951.1:0-10663 GCA_028533085.1 Varecia variegata
TGAACTTCTTTACATTAATTATCATTTGTCAGTTACCTGATGTAATTGTCTTTATACCTATTACTCTATTAAATTAGTGTTTTAAATGTATAGTTTATTTATTGTCTTTCTCTTCTCTTCTAGATTGTCATCTGCATGAGTGAGCAGTTTGCCTAATATTTTTATTAATACTAATACAGTGCATTTCCAACATCTGGAGCAATACTTGGAACATAATAGAAACTATTTTGGTGAATGAATAAAAACATTATAATCACTTTTCTGGTTGGGGCACAAAATAGTGGGAGTGTGGCAGAAAATAACAAAACAATAATTTATAGTAATGATAGTGAAATATGTATACATATATACACACATATAAGTATACATGCACACATGTGCATATATTGAATATATATATTTTTCCAGGTCGGTTAAGGCATTACTAGTTTTCTTCATTTAGGGGAGTACTATATCCTTTTTGTATTCTGCAAACAGTAAGTTCCATCCTTTTTGTATTCTGCAAATAAGTTCCATACATATAAAATATTAATGCTTCAAAAATATATTTGAAAGATCAAAATATTTTGCAGTTCTAAATATTTTTTATTATGTGAAATGTCATTCAAGTAAAAACTATATGGTAAGAATCTGTGGCCTCATATAGTTGGCCACATACAGTATACTGCAAAACAGGTAAGATGGTGGTCTAAATACTATAGACATTGTAGATTTAATATTTATTACATCATATTTCCAGAAGATCACAGTAAAGTGTATTGACTAAGAAAGATGTATTAATATTTATTACAATAGTCTTACAACAGATGGGAACAAAGAAGCTTGAGCAAGGATCAACTTTTTCTCATTTCATAAAGTTACAATAAGATCTGAGGTAGCCTTGAGAATTCAGAGCAAGAGGATATAACGCATGAGAAGGCTTACTAAGTATTTGAACTCATCACTAAATGTATTAATTAAATGTAGCCTTTTATTGTTTACACTAATGGATCTCTTTAATTATCTAACTTTCTACTACCAGTAAATGGCTCATCTATGACAAGAATGAGACTCTGTTTATCTATTCTAATTACTAATTCCTGCAAGAAAAGAAGGGGACCCGGATAATCATGTCCACAGTAGATAGCCTTATCTCTACTGAACATGGTTTATTTGGTCTAATGTAGAAATCTGGCCCAGAAAGGCCAGTTCATAGGATAAACTGGGACCCTCAGGATCTTTTCTTTTCTTTTTTTCTTTCTTTCAAATTATTTGAAGTTGGGATTACTAAAACAGGGTTATGTGATATTAAATCAGGAAAATGGTATAGAACCATTTTTTACTATATGCATAGAGGAACAAAATTAATATGCAGAAGAAGAGATAAAGTACCCAGAGAAGAGCATGCCACCATAGAGTGAGAAAGACAGTTAAAACGTGCTGTGGAAACTATTGGATTTGCAATTACAGTCTACCAAGCTGGAAGGTACTACACATATTTAAGTTTATGTATTCATCTAATAAATTGTTTTTTTCTTACACCAAATGAAGGTATATTTCTGTTATTTACAACCAAAGACAGACAAGACTTTCCTTCATTTCTTTGCATTTGATTTATTTCAAATAGTTCAATGTTTTCTATAAGAGGTCATGCACATGTATATTAAAATATGCATCAAGAGGATTTCTGAGTTATGTATAATTGAGTGAAGACATTCTAGATGTATCATTATAGCTATAAACCATTGAATTACTTTTATTTATGACTTTAAATTTTTTTCTCAGTTTTTGATCATGTATTATAGTAACCAAGTACTGGGGGAAGTGGGAGAAAATTAGTAAATCTACACATTGTTTAAAACACAAAATCTAATTTGTGGTATGATTTGTCACAATAAATTAACACATGTTACAGGATGAAAGTATTGCAGATAAAGACATGCTTACATAGGGGAGAGGTTGAGTGAGCATTGTGATTGAATTAATAAAAATGTGTTTTTCAAATTCATTGAACACTTATTCCAGTAACTGTGTAAGATGATATGAAAATACAAAAATAAGGAGCTTATGGTTTGACAGAGAGACCTTTTAGTCACATTATTTCATTATTAAATAATTTCTTTGTGGAAATAATAGGTTCAAAGCACTTATGATAGAGTTTGACTTAGTTTGTACTTGCCACGTATTAATTCCATCGGTTTCCACCACTACTTTTAGTACAGAGTAATAATTAGGTCTGACTTTTTCTTAATTCATTCATTTTTTATGAAGTGTTATAGCCCTGATTATTAAGTACCAAGTTAAAAATTATAGTGTTTTTTTTTTTTTTTTGTACAGGGAGAACTACATGGTTTTAGTCCCAGCAGATTATAATCTATAATATGTCTACATAAAAATACCTCAAACCTTGAAAATATCCAAAACTTTCAAAAATATTGAAAAAATAATTAGAGTAACAAATTCATTGATTCCTTGCTCTAGTAAGAAACGTGTGTAGAAATTTCAATGAAGCAAGGAAAAGCTTCTTATACAAAGGAAAATAAAGCATTCAACCACTTAAACAGTTTATATTACATACCTTGTATTAAATTAAAATGACTAATATATAATTAATACAGTTTCATACACTCAAAACTGTGAGCGAGTCCTCTAAATATATTGGTCACTGAAATTTTATTTGATAGATACTGTGTTTGAGGAAGTCTTATGATACTTGAGAATGCACAGGAGAAAGCAACTAACACAATATAAGAGTATTTTTGGAAGAATTTATTGAAAAAACAGTGCTTAGATTCATAAATTCTTAAGAGGTAAGTGGTGTAAGGAAGTGTGTAAAATTAATATAAATATATAATAATTATAATATTAAGTACTATCATGCAATAATTATAATAGAAAGTTATATATAATAGTAGGACTAGTAGTAGCAACAAGGCCAGATTGTTTAAAGTGAAGGACCCAGAGTCTAGCCAAGGAAGTAGGAAGAGAACTGCAGCCAATAAATTGAACCTCTCAGCAGAAGCTGGTTGTCAGAAAATGCAATCTGTATGCAAGAACAAATGTGGGAATAGTAGCAAGTATCAGAAAATGGCTCTGGAATGTCTCAGAAATAAGAAAATAGATCAACAGATCAAGATAATGGTCTGGAGCCAAGAACTATTCAAAGACTAAAGGTATTGTTTACCAAAGTGTGATAGGTACTTCTCATAGCTCAAGGTATGATTTAAGATAATCCGATAGACAATTAAGAGAGACTATGCATGTAATTCATAATGTATTTTAAAAAATTCATCTAGCAAAATTATTCAGTGATTTCAAGAATTTCATTACTTAGGAAGACAGTGAGGTAGGTAGGGTTGCAGATCCCTTGAATTATAGGGATGTATCCTCTTAAGTCTTTCAAAATTTCAATAACTGAACCAATCTGTAATAGTTCAGAATCAATTGTATAAATTATCAATAATAATTCTCAGGTACTGAACTTCAGTTTAAAATGTTACTTCTATGAGATAATAATTATTTACTGTACAAAATTTATATAAATATACAAAGTATAAACTGATATTCAATTCTGTCCCCCTCTTCTCTTTCCTCCCATTTTTGAATGCATACTATATTAGTGATTAGTTTGTAAAAAAAAATAGGTAAATATTGAAACTGCCCTTCCCAGCCCTTTTGAAGTGAGTTACAGCTAGGTAATTGAATACTTGTCAATGGAATGACTGTCAGAGTTGAGTACAAATAGCAACCTTGTCAAGATTTTAGAGGACACAATTTGAAAATGTGGTTTCTACACAATGGAATCCACTTAGGTCACAGAGTCACATTAATAGAGAGCTTCCAGGAATGTCAACATTGGACTTTGCACACGTAAGAAATAAACTTTAATCATTAAGCCAGTAAGATGCAAATAGCCTACCTTGATTAATATGTATATTAAGAGAAAGTTTCACAGCCAAATGTTCATTATTTGATTCTTTAACACAATATCTAAATGAAGGTCAAAAAAGTATGTAATTTTTTCAATCCCATAATTTAGAGTTCATGTTATATTTATATAACTAATATTCTTTCAAGATATAGTATACACTACGTATCCCAAAGCTATGTTTTTTAAAAGAGGAAAATAAACTTGGGTTTAATAATTATATCCCAAGTATTTTCAGTGCATTATAAAAAGTGAACTAATTCATATAATTTTAACATAAATATTTTTTAAATATCTGGAAAGCAAAAGCATTATTGTTTGGAAGGAGGACAAACAGGGGGCAGGAAGTGGCTAACGGTGGAGAGCGCGGGAACTGAATTGTAGTAAGGAACCAAATTATGGCTAGGAACTGTTCCCAGGTAAGAACATACACAGTAAGGACCTCCTAGTGATAGTTAACTGACCTGGGGCTCACTACCATATAATTAGCATAACATGGGTGGAGTTTTCACGAAGGATTCTGGGGAAGACAGGTGTGCAGAAAGGGAAACTGTTACATAACCAACTTGTTATGTAACCTGTTATGTAACCCCAACCTGTCAATCACCCTCAAAGGCAGGAAACAGCAACCAATCCTGCCAGGGGAAAAGCAGGACAAACTAGTAAGCACATAGAGTCATCATGTGCTCAGATTTCAGGTTCTTTCTCCACCTGTGGAGACTGACCCATTCCTCTCTCTCTTGGGATGTATTTTCACTTAGTATCATTTTGTGTAGCTTCCTTTTTCACTTTCACTTCGTATACCTTCTTTCTCTCTCCTGTAATAAACATTTTGTGTGTGATTGTTCTGTATCTCCAATCACTCTGTCATCGGCTCAACTCGGTACCAGTACTCATTCTTGACACTGGGGACCTGGGAACAGGGAACATCCAGACAGACCTAACATTACTAGATTTTTTTTCTGGCAATGATCAGTTATGATTTTCCTCCTTATCTGTATGGAACTCATATAGGTATGTGCCATACATATATGTTTAGATTAGTATATCTGTGTTCACATCTTTATTCATTTATACATTCACACAATGATTTAACAGATTTTGGATCTTATGTCTAATACATTGCTTGTAGTTAGGTGTAGCATAGTGAAATAAATAGGCAGGTTTCAGCTTGCATTGAGTTTACAGAACAGAGGAGGAAAATGAAATAAAATCAAGATAGAAGTGTATAATAACACACTGCAAAAATTGTTAAGAAGAAAACGCAGAGAGAGGTATGAAATTATACAAGAAGGGGATATGACTTGGGTTGATCAGAGAATGTCTCCATGATAAATGATATCTTAACTGAGGTCCAAATGCTAAGGAAGTATTAACTGAAACAAGAGGGAAGTGGTGGAAAATGTTTTACACAGAGGAAAGTGGCAGTCCAAAGTCACTGTGGAATAAAAAGAACATTTAATTCCAAGAAAATAGAGAGCATGTGGGAAAATGTGTGAGATGAGACTGGAGAAAAGGTAGGGGCCAGAGCTGGCAGGAAACTGCAGGCCATGTTAGGGATTAATCACATCTGCAACTTAAAAATACAATTATGCCTGCAGTTTGAAGATGAAAAAACTGGTTTATGGAAGTGATTTAGGATACATCTGTAGTATTTTTGATAAGAGATGTTTGTAGCTTGGACTAGAGATGTTGCAAATGAAGACAAGTAAATGAATTTCACAAATATTTAGAATGTGTTTCATGTACACATCATGACACAGGTATACTTCTTATACTATATGCTATCTTTCCTTAGAACATATTTCCTGCTTATAGTATATCTGTGTATATGCATATTCCCACACATGTATTGGGAAGTACAAGCATTATGTGAATAAGGGATAAGACAAAATTTGCCAAAGAATAGTCACCTATTTGGAGTTTCACTTCCAAACTTTCTTTGGAATATTCAGTCAACTCAACTTCTAAACTGCTAATAGTGCCATTTACGCTCTATCAACATGTATTATCTTCCTTTATTTCTTCCACAGATGGTAGGGGAGGTGTATTATGCCATCTCTGGCAGGGGAAGGGCCTCTTGTGCACTTTATTGTCCTCTTTAGGCCTTCAACAAGATGCCCTTCACTTTGCCTGGTCTTTAGGGTCCCAGATCTGTTTTTACTCTGAAGTAAAGTCTGTTCTATTATTGGGAAAACAGAGCACTTGTAGGCAGTCTTGGATTATTCCAAATCTATCTAGGTGTTTTTCCTCCTTATTATTCTAAAGCTTAAATATTAAATAGAAAACAGAATGCTTGCTTTTGTATTCCTAGACATTTTAGTTTCTTTGCATTAGTTACTCATCTCTTTCACAACTCACATCTTAAATGTTTCCATTTGTTTTAAGAAACTTTCCTTACATCATGTGATGGATATCTATATCATGTATTCTCCCTGCAAAAAGCTTATTAAGATAAAGTTTATAGTTTAATGTACTTTATATGCCCCCTAATCCTTCTTCTTAGTATAATATAAACTTTTGATATTACCAAGTCTTTTTCTGTTTTTAAAAACCCTGGATTTTAAGATTAACATTTTGCCATACACACAAATTAAGTCCTATAGTTGAGTAGAGACCTATTTTTTTTTTTTTTTTTCAACTGCATCTGACCTACACAGGATTTAATGAGTCAAAGCTAGAAAAGGTAGGAGTACATACTGGAATTAAATTTACATGTAATAAAAACTTAAATGTGTTTAGTATCTCAACATATATGTCTGGTTACATCGTTTCCTCTTTCTAAGAATGTCATTATCTTTCTTCGCATGATGGCATCTGGATACTTAGTGAAGCTTAGATACCTTCAGGTAGGTTGGGGGAAAAGTCCATGGTTCATGCTCACATGCTATCCTGTTTAAATGTTACCTTTCAACACCCTCTTGATTACTGGGCTAGAGGTGACTAATATGTCGTTGATCTACTGTACTTTTCTTTTTTTTTAATATCAAGGAGGCACTATTTACCACGCAACTTGCTGTTATCTCTGAGCACAACATCTTGTTGTTCTTACCTTGTTTCGAGTTTGATTCTGACCCACTGTCTTCTCAACACTTCAACATTTTATACATACATTCTTTTAGGAATTTTGTCATTGATGATGTAGTTGCATAGGTACCATGATTAAAGGGGAGAGAAAGTTCAGACAAGACATAAGGAGACACTTAGAAAATATTTTGCCTGTCTGTATATGTGGTTGAAGTAATTCTGTTTATATTAGAACATTCTAAAAGTAAACATCAAACACCTTTAGAACATATTAATATATAAATGACTACATATAATTATATATTCTATCAGATAAAGGAATTTTTAAAAGTTAGGTCCAATTAATTAAATAAATTACATTCCATTATCTTTTATTGTATACAAGATGAGGAAGAACCATCTTGGGTATATATGCATAGAGAAAATGGTATTAGAATGAAAAACCCAAGTGTACCCAAGAACCAACAAAGTAATACTGGCAAGATTCTTAGATTAGTGAAAGAGTAACACACATGCATACACATACCTACAAAAATACAAGCATCAATATTATTTTTAATCTACCAATTAATAACCTAAGTATGATAACATTTTTCAAAATTGTATTAACAACATACCAATCCTGCAAGTAAATTTTTATTTTGAAAACATTAATGCATTTTAAATAAATAACTATAATATATTCCAATATTATTGCCATATCCAATTCATCTACTTTGCTAAAACATAATGTACTGATTGATGAAAAAAATATCTGAATGGGCTTAAGAACTGTTTTTCATTGGACAATCTCACATTTTAAAGAAACATTTTATCCAAAATGCCCTAGATATCTTTATGAAACATAGGACATTGAGGCCTTCAGGTCATAGGGGAGGAAGAATCTCATATTTTAGTGAAAAAACAATACTAAAAGAGTGAATTTTTTTGCATTATAGAAAACAGTATACCAATTGATAATACTTATTATATTATATACATGTTAGCCTTTTGAGTTGTGACTTTTTATCTGAATCAATAATTCTGAACCTTTGAAACTCACTACTGAGATTCTAGCTTTTATATTTTTATCTCAAGTCAATATAGACTCAATGGACTTATACATCTTAATGTTACCTGTAATGTAAGGTATTTCTCCTCCTCACCAGGACAACCTGCCCTCTCCTTCTCAGTATAAATACAGGTTAAGTCTTTTGATTTTTTCAATAGAGTTAAGTGAAGGAAGAAAATGAATTACATTTTAAAAGACAGTTATGGAGAACTAATCTTCAGAGAGAACAGTGGGTATGAACATCATGTAGATATCCAACTGCTAAAATGAATCTTGGTAAAGTGGATGCCAGCTGTGTTATTCCAGATGCCCATTTTCACTTAATGACCATTAGAACAGGCAATAAAGCCATTAGTGGATCTATGTAATGACAGAGAAACCTGTCAGGTAAATCAAGTTTGAAATGTCTAAGTTTGTAAGGTGACATAGACAAAAATGTGACAAAAGAAAAATGTAAACCTTTTTCAATACTGACTTGTCCCTAGAATAATTTATATGTAATTTAATAAATGAACAAAATAAAGCAACATAAAATTAAAGTGTTCTAAAACTGGGAAGGAATATTAGTGACAACTAGCTCACCCATCTAGCACACTTCCTCTTACATCGTGAAGTCCATGTACAATAAAGTAAACAGGTGACAATTTAGCCTCTACTTGGATAATTCTAAAAATTGAAACTCACTACTTAACGTTTTTAATAAGTATTTCACTAGTAGACGGTATTTGTTTGTAATAAGTTCTTCTTATTAATTATTTAAAGTCTGAACTCTCTAACTACCTCCACAAAATTTTAACTATACTCTTTGAGGCAAGGAAAAAATATGTTTATTTTTCATATGACAGGGCTTCAGATATTTGGTGCAAGTGTGTGTTGGGGCAGGTAAGATCAGAGCTTTCTTTTTCCATCTGGATTCTAATGTCAATATTCCCAATGCCTTGAAAACTTTCCTTTTATGAAATGAATAATTATAGAAATCATTGTCAAAGATCTTAACATTCATATGCCTCTCTATATTAGTTTATTTCTAGAACACTGAGTTAATCTATTTCAATTATTTATGTGCATAATTGTCAATACTCTTGTCCATGATATTTAATATAATAAAGTATAATATCAACTCTTACCACCTTTATATTAAAAGTTTAGTTTTGACCTTATTATTAAAGAACAGCTAGAAATCACAAAGTTAATAGGATCCAGATCTCCTACCTTGAGCAATTTTTGTCTCATTAGGTCCCAACTATTTTAAGGCTTGATGCATATCTAATTGATAGAAAGAACTACATGACACAAAAAGGAGATAAATTTTTGTGCTATTATACAATTTGGATTTATTTACAGTTTTGAATCTTAAACTTTCTGTCTCCCTCTGTCTGACAGAGAGAGAAACACAGAGAGAAACACAGAGAGACAGAGAGACAAAGTTTAAGATCCCAAACTTCATGTTTTGAATTGGGCCATGTGTTGAATCTATAGGTCAGATTGCGCACTCTGCCCACCTTTTGTACCACCATGAATTCCTTGATGTTAGAGAAGAGTGTGTATAGTTTTCGTTTTGTACCATGAAAGAGTGAAGCAAAATCATCTATGCATGTATTTATTTATGAGACATGTGTGCCTTTGTATTTATGTATGCATATCTGTTACTATGCTTACAAAGTATCATGAACAGAAAGTCAACTTTGGGAAATACTGAAAAGATAGAAAGATGATGAGCTCATGATGGCCAGAGAAAACCAAATCTTAACACCTGTAGGAGTGCATAGTTGTGGAGAGGGGAACACTTCTAGGTATACTCCAAGCACAGATTCAAAAGATAAAATGAAACCAGTGAGGTTCTTTGGGTAATTGTCAGGATAGTTAATTGTGAACCTTCATTAGTTGCACCAGATAATTTGACCCCTTCTCCTTTGGTTTACACCACTTGTCTTCAGCTAAAAAAAGCAGGCATATTTTACCTTCTCACTCTTTGCCCCCATCTCTTCTCCTGATGGTGGGGTTTGGAGCAGGAACGGCAGAACCAGTGTTCTAGGGCATAAGTAAAGTGTAGGAGGAATGTGGAGACCTGACATTCGGAAGACAGCTTACCTGCACACCATAAAATGAAGTATCCCTGGGATCAGTACCTGCAACTGATTGACAGAGAGACAAGCAGAGATTCTCACAGCAAATATGAGAAGACGACTAAACATTATCAAACATTTTAGAAAAATCAACCCTACCTAAAAGAAGAAACAAAGGAACAACAAAAACACTCACTCAAAGAAAGACAAACATTTATGGAAACAGGAGGAGAAATAGAGAGGAGCAAATAAAAGTAATTGATGTCCAAGTTGTTTGTAAAATAGTGGTTTTATGAATTTGAAATATGAGCATCAACATTTAGAACTTAATATGGTATATATTATTTGAGTGCCAATTTCAGTATGCATTGGATAATTGATGATTTTGTGGAATTATTTTTATTTTTGTCTGATAGTGGCAGAGGTGTTCACTTCTTAAAGAAAAGAGCTCTTTTTCTTTAGATGTACATTAATATATTTATGCATGATGTGATATAAGATCTGGGATTTACTTCAAAATAATACATGGGGGAGTAGGTGGGTGGAAGTAGAGATTAAAAAAGATTGTCCATAGAATTATAATGAAGTTGAGGTGAAGAATATATGAAACTT
>JAQIFY010005952.1:0-10663 GCA_028533085.1 Varecia variegata
ACTCCTGGGCTCAAGCGATCCTACTGCCTCAGCCTCCCGAGTAGCTGGGACTACAGGCATGCGCCACCATGCCCGGCTAATTTTTTTTCTATATATTTTTAGTTGGCCAGATAATTTCTTTCTATTTTTAGTAGAGACGGGGGTCTCACTCTTGCTCAGGCTGGTCTTGAACTCCTGAGCTCAAACGATCTGCCCGCCTTGGCCTCCCAAGTGCTAGGATTACAGGCGTGAGTAACTCCGTTTCTTTAACAAATCCATTCATGAATGGAGGAAAGGGAAATTAAATGCAGAATATCAACCAATTATAATGTGTGGACTTTGTTTAGATCCTGATTTGAATAAACCAACTGTAAAAAGACATTTTTGGGTTACTTAGAGAAATTTCAATATGGACTGGGTGTTGGAGGACACCAAAGTATCACTGTCATTGTTAGTTGTGTTAGATGTGATGATAAAGGCATTGTAGCTATATGAAAAATATCCATCTTCTTTAGAGCTGCATACCTAGGTATGTAGGCAGGAAATAACCTAATGGCTGGGGTTTTCTGTAAAACATTTCACACACACTAAAGATGTTAAGTGGGGATAGATGAAGCAAGTGCCATGTAGCAAAGTCTTGATAATCGTTGGGTTTAGGAAATAGGCATGTGGGGGGTTGTGATACTATTCTAAATACTTCTGTGTATTTTTGAAATTTATAATAAAAAAATTTTTAAGATGTACATGTAAGAGAAGTAGCTATGTCTAGACAAAAAACCTGAACAAAAGTTGAAAAATTTATTTTCATTACACTGTCATTTAAAAACAAATGTGAAGTTATTTTAAGTAGACTTTTCAAATTAGATGTTCTAATCCACTCACATTAGTTTTTTGTGTCTTTTGAGTATACTGCTGCATATTTATTGCCAGTGAATTTCTATATTGTTAAAGATAAATTACCTGTTGTCAATAATCATTACACTGGAGGGTGGAATCCCCAAAACATCACAGCTCTGCAAAAGTTCTTTCTTATGACTCTCTCCTTGATTGTAGTAATTTCCTGAGGATAACAAATATATAGCGGTAGATTTCTTTAATAGTGGAGACCTATCTATTCATTCATTCTTATCCCATTTTGCTCCCTAAAGGATTTAAACTGCCTGAAAATGTGTGATTACAATAAAAAGTTGAAGAAAATACAACACTACAGTTACTATAAGATCCTGTAAGAAGACCACCAGAAGCAGTCTTTAGAGTCACCAGTCACAATTCTTTCCCATCTCTGCATACATCTACCTGTCTGTCTGCGTTTCAGTCACATGCTAGAGGCGCATGGTATGCAGCCAGGAGTACTGGCTTTGGAGTTAAGCAGATTTAGGATTGACCCTGGTATAACCACTCAGCAACTGGGGTACCTGGTCACAGTATTAGTCTGGGCCCCTTTAAATTGATAGTCCTCAAATATCTGCTTAATATTAATTTAAAGAAGAGCTGATACTCCTGAGTAATATAGGAAAATGTGCAGATACCATTCAGGAAAACATCCTCTCTTGAGGTTAGCAACCAGCTATACTAGCATGCCCCTTGGAGATCTCAACCCCATCAGCACTCCAGAATGTTTATGTATTCTTTATTTTCCCAACACTATAGTATAGTATACTATACTCCCTAAGAATAGTTCTGTTATAATGCAGTGACATTTTGGTATCACATTGCACTCATTGTGAGCAATTGTCTAGCTAATGCTCTTCTTAATTCAACTCTCCAGCAAATAATTACACGTGTGATTTGTGCAAGTTACTTAACTCTTCCGAGTCACAGTTTCTTCAGCTGTAAAGTGGGATAATGGTTATTTCATCAGGCTTTCTGGAGGATTATAAGAGATAATACATATCAAAGCACCCAGTTAGGTACTGTGTTAGTTTTCCCTTTCCTTGACCTCTTTATATTTATTTTCTTCCTTCTCTTCTTCCTTTCTGCTTGAACTACAATTCATCTTTATCATCCAGATCAAATGTCATTTCCTGTAGGTCAGCGTTCCCCAACTTTGTTGGCACCAGGGACCATTTTCATGGAAGACAATTTTTCCATGGACCAGGGAGGAGGGGAGATTGTTTCAGGATGACTCAAACACATTACATTTATTATGCACTTTATTTCTATTATTACACTGTAATATACAATGAAATAATTATACAACTCACCATAGGTTGGGGACCCCTGCTCTGGAAGACCTCTCCTATTTTCCCCAGCAAATAATAATTTCCTGTATTCTGCTCATAAGCATTAACTTTTCTCCATGATTAGATTCATTCTGAAATGTCATTGACCCTAAAAGTCATGGTCTCATTCAGCTTTGTATCATCTGCGATTTCCAGCGCACTGCAGGCGCTCGTGAAGGTCTGAGCAGAAGAGGTTGTGCTGACTGTTGCAGGTAACTAGAAAAACTGACATGTGAAGGATTTCAACTTTGGCAAAGGTTACTCTAATGCTAGCTTTGAACTGTCTGGACCCAGATAGAAGACAGTCATTATGTCGTATCCAATAAACAGGATAACCCTAAAAAGACTTTTAACAGCTTTAATTTTGTATTGTCCTTGTCACATCTTTATTTTTTTTTTGAGTTTCCTTAAAAAAATTCATATAGAAGCTATAGTTAATTTTGTGATGGACTTTATATTTTAGGTGCCCCTCAAATCCATGCACATACCCTCTCTCATATTTTTCTCTTGATCTCTTGATAAATGCAGAGTGCAATGTACACTAATGATGCAATTCCAAAGTTCAGAGGCTATCTATGATTATGGTTATGAGAAACTGCTTAGAATTGAGGCTAATGTGTTTAGGGGCTAGTTTTACTGCTTTATGTTTGACTTAAGAAACGCAGACATTAGGGAGTTGAAGTCAGGGATCATTTTAATTATTTTCACTAAGTTTGGTAAACAGGTAGGCCCTTCAACAGAATACATGTGAGATCCTTCAGCAGCTTTTAACTGACATTCTAGAAGAGGGAACCTGTGGCCTTAAGACCATATGTGGCCTTCTAGGTGCTTCCTTAAGTGTGGCCTTGTGAATGAATCCAAATTTTACAGAACTAATCCTTTTATTTTTATTAATATATTTTTGTTCATCTTTTATATTTTTATTTTATTTTTGAAATGAATGTATTTAAAATACTAAAGAATAAAATAAGTTTCACCAAAATAATCCTCCCGTATTGACTGGCACAATTAGAATATTAGTAAACCATAAGGGCTAAATTGATGGCTGCTACACTCATGATTTAGTTCTAACCTCCCCAGCCTGACTGGTATCACTACTGCATGAGGATGGTCGGTGAAAGTTTATGGGGGTACGCCAGTATGTTATTAGCTTTTGACAATGGTGCACACTGTGTTTCTGTTTGAAGTGGAATTTGTGACTAGCTGCACAGTTCAACAGTATTTTTTAATTCTGTCTTCTTAACAGCCTATCATGTCAAAGAAGACCAAGAGAATGCTGAAGGAAGAAAACAGATTTTTTAATGAGGATTGGGATTTGCAATATTATCTTATTTCTACTAAAGATAAGATGATTTGCTTTTTTTGTGATACTGCAATATCAACATTAAAGAAATTCAATGCTCATCAGTATTATAACATTCATTCAGACCACAAATATTTTAAATTGCAGGGAGAGGCACAAAAGGTTGTATTGCAGAAATTAAAAGACGAAGAACAAAAGCAAAGAGAATTCTTTCAAGCAGCAATAAGACCTGGAAATAATGACACTGAAGTGACATATAAAGTAGCTTATAAAGCCATTCAGTAATGTAGAAACTGTGAAAGAATGCATTGATGAAGTTGTAGGATGCTTAGACCCCAATAACTTTTCAAAGTACAAACAACTGCTTCTTTCAAGGGGAACCATAACTGATTGGCAGTATGAATTGGCCTTCAACTTAACAGAACAATTTCATGCAATACTTCGAAAGGAAAATATATATTATTCAATTGCTTTGGATGAATCATCTGATATGACTGAATTGGCCCAGGTTTTATACTTCATTTGGGTCATAACAGAAGATTTTCTTTGCTATGAAGAGTTACTCACTTTGGGCACTCTTGGGAACAAAACACGGGGAATAGGTATCTTCAACAACTTTCAAGATAAATGTTGTGAAGTTGGACTCAATTTGGTAAATTTAGTGAGTGTATGTACAGATGGTGCACCTTCCATGACAGGAACACATGAAGTCTTTATTGCACAGATTAAAAAAGTATTAACAGATCCAGATGCTTTCATTTCTTTTCATTGTATCTTGCATCAGCAACATCTCTGTGCTAGAGCTACTATTTTAAGTGACACTTTGCAACAAATTATAAGTATTGTTAACTATATTCTTGCAAATGCAACATGGCATAGTCAGTTTTGTAACATGTTAAAATTGAAGGATGAAGTATTCAGCGTGAATTTGCCATATCATTCTAAAGTGAGTTGGCTATTTCAGGGACAGGAGTTAGCCAAAATTTTATTTCTGTGAGACCAGATAGTTAAATTTTATGGGGAACAGAATCAGCAATGTGAATTACTGAAAGAAGATTTCTATAAGAATGCAGCATTTCTGTAGCAAATCAAATCAAATGCAGCAAATCAAAATGACTTGAATATTTCTTTGCAAGGTAAAAACAATTAAGTCTATATATGATATGTGGCAAAAAATCCAACCATTTCAAAAAAAGCTATCTTTTTTCAAAAACACTTCTTCAAAAGGAAATTTCGGATGAACGTTTTCCCCAGTTAGCAAAGGTCATTGAAGAGCAGGATGACATATGTGAATCATTTGAAGAATACGCAGCTGTTATAGACCTGTTAGTTGGAAAACACAATGAAAGCTTCACTTTGAGAATCACGACATCACACTCAAATTAGCATTTCAGCCTCACCTAGTTGATATCACCAAGGCACCTGAAGAACTACAGATGGAATTGATTGAGCTCTCAGTAGATGACATTTTAAAGTCATTGTTTGATGCTAAGAAAGATCCAATTGAAATATGGAAAAATGCACAATACCCACACCTTCAGCAACATGCCCCAAAAGTGCTTTCTTTCAGCCACTTATAGCTGTGAATCTATATTCTCATACCTAACTCAAATCAAGACACCCATAAGGTCACAAATGACTAGTACCCATCTAGAGGATCAGCTGAAACTGTGGACCTCCATGCTGCAACCAAATATTCAAATGCTTTCCACCAAAAAGCAGACACAACAAAGTCATTAAAAGGTTAACTTTAAAATTAACAAAGTTTTAATTTTTTCAAATTATTAATTACATAACAGTTAGACCTTTACAAAATAATGTACATTTTTAACCGTATCTAATTGAAGTTTCTTGAATGCAGCATTCTTACATTATAGCTAAATTAATGCGGCCTTCCAACATGAAAAGGTTCCCCATCCTTGTTTTAGAACAATGTCCAAAAGATAAATTACCTGTTCTGGTACACTCTGGGATGCACAAGAAAATCTTTTGGGGTAGAGGAAAAGCATTAGAATGTCTCCCCTTAGTTTGTTTACCTTGTCTTTTATAAATGTAAGTATTTGTTAATTTTTTCATTTGGAGACAGAGTCTCACTGTCATGCTGGCTAGAGCACAGTGGCAGCATCATAACTCACTGCAGCCTCAAACTCCTGGACTCAAGTGATCCTCTTGCCTCAGCCTCCCAAGTAGCTGGGGCCATAGGCACACGCCAACATGCTTAGCTAATTTTTCTATTTTTCGTAGAGACAGGGTCTTGGTCTTGCTCAGGCTGGTCTTGAACTCCTGAGCTCAAGCAATCCTCTCACCTCGGCCTCCCAGAGTGCCAGGATTCCAGGTGTGAGCCACCGCGCCTGGCCTATTAATGTTTTATAATGTATTCCTTAGTTCGATGGTCCATGTACTTAATAAATTATGAGTAAATATACACATAATGGGAGTATATGCTCAAAATTTTTACCAATAGGGAAAATGTGACCAAAAAAATTGAAGATTATTCAGAAAACAGAAAACAATGGAATTAATGTAGATTTTATATATTATAGAACTACATTATGTGTGTGTGTGTAAGCTCACGCACAATTGTATGCTTAGTAAAGTCTTCCCATATCATACTTCTCAGTCATCACTAGTAATCATAATCACATTTAATAGAAATTAAAGGTACTTTGTAAAGACTCAAATTTATATATCACAATGTATAAAGATAATTTTATTTTACTTAACAATTTTAAAATGAATTTATTTTTTCTAAATACTATTAATAGATTTACATGATTAAAAAAATCAGAAGAAACAAAACCACATAAAGCAAAAAGGCCCCTCTCCCCCTCCTGTACCCAGATCTCTACCTGGCAAGTTTTAATTTGTTAGAGTGAAAAGTGGATTGGGGAATCAAGGCATCTTGGTCCCAACACCTGGCCTTTTACTAACTTCATGAATTTGGAGAAATTGCTTAAGTTTCTAGGTTTCAGGAGTGCCAGCAAGGTTTTTCCTTGAACATGACCAAGTAATTCTAAAACGTATTTGGTGGGAAAAAAAGGTCCAAGTTTCCTTCATTATAAAATGAGGGCATTTAGTTTATATGTCAGGGTCTATGCAGTATAACAGAAATCATATCAAATATTTACAATAGCAAGAATTTAATGCAAAGATTTTGATATATAACAGATGGAAGATCTTCACAGGGAACAGTGAAGTGACCCAGAGTTTAGAGACAGCAGGAAGTAACTAATAACCTATGGTTGGAGAGATAAAGGAAGGAAGCAGTGTTACTGGAGTCCAGAGGCCTGGGTCCCCAAAGGAAGCTGAAACCTAGAGAGCTGGAACCTCTTCTGTTAGAATGTGTCCACAGAACCCAGTTTAAGAAATCTAATTTAGAGGGTGGGCATGGTAGCTCATGCCTATAATCCTAGCACTTTGGGAGGCTGAGATGGGAAGTTCACTTGAGGCCAGGAGTTTGAGACCAGCCTAGGCAAATAGCAAGACCCCATCTCTACAAAAAATAAAAACAATTAGCTGGGCATGGTGGCATGCTCCTGTAGTCCCAGCTACTCAGGAGGCTGGGGCAGGAGGATCCCTTGAGCCCAGGAGTTTGAGGTTGTGATCATGACACTGCACTCCAGCCTGGGTGACAGAGTAAGATCCTGTCTCTAAAAAAGAAAAAAGAAAAAAGAAAAATTACAAGTGTTGATGAGGATGTGGAGAAATAGGAACTTTTAGTGCATTGCTAGTGGGAATGTAAAATGGTACAGGTGCCATGGAAAACAGTTTGGCAATTCTTCAAAAATTTAAACAAAGACTTACCATATGACTCAGCAATTATGGATTATTATTATTATTTAAAGTAATTGAAAACTGGTACTGAAACAGATACTCATTCATTTACCAATGTACATAGAAGCAGTATTCACAATAGTCCTAAAATGGAAAAAGGAAACAATCCAAGTATCTATGAAGAGATGAATGAATAAACAAAATGTGATATGTACATACCATGGAATGTTAATTGCCATAAAAAATGAGGTTCTAATACATGCTACAACATGAACTTTGAAAACATGTTAATTAACATAAGCCAGACATAAAATGGCAATTATTGTACAATTCCACTTATTTGAGTTACCTAAAATAGTCAAATTCATAGAGCCAGAAAGTAGAATGGTGGTTGCCAGAGGCTGGGGAGAGGAGGGAATAGGGAGTTATTGCTTAATGGGTACAGAGCTTCTGTTTGGGATGATGGAATAGTGGTGATGGTTACACAATATTGGGAATGTACTTACTGTCACTGAATTGAACACTTAAACATGTTTAAAATGATAAATTTCATGTTATGTTTATTTTATCACAATTAAAAAAACATTAAAAACTAGGTTTTTACTGAATAAAATCCTTTCGAGTTATCACTATAAAACAAATTATCTTTAAAATTGTTACACAATTTTTTAAAAGATCACTAAAATAAAAAAAAATTGAAAAATACTGAGCACATATCTATGCAGCCAAGATCAAGGAACACTATAATATGCTAGTATCCACCAATATAGCTATACTTGTGAGTTGTGTGATTTTTCATTATTCCCAAAAGGACTGCATTCATATTGACTTTTTTTTTTTTTTTGAGAGAGGGTCTCACTGTGTTGCCCAGGCTAGAGTGAGTGCAGTGGCATCATCATAGCTCACTGCAACCTCAAACTCCTGGGCTCAAGGGATTCTCCTGCCTCAGTCTCCTGAGTAGCTGGGACTATAGGCACAAGTCACTATGCCCTACTCATCTTTCCTTTTTTTTTTTTTTTTTTGAGAGAGTCTTACTCTGTTGCCCAGGCCAGAGTGCCATGGCGTCAGCCTAGCTCACAGCAACCTCAGACTCCTGGGCTCTCTATCTTTTGTAGAGATGGGGGTCTTGCTCTTGCTCAGGATGTTCTGAAACTCCTGGCCTCAGGTGATCCTTCTCAAACCCTTGACATACTGTGCATTCATTAGCCACATCCTTCCCAAACACTTTGTTATTTTGAGCTGTCTGCACTGCGTTGGTTCCATGATGGAACTCATATTTGAAAATAACACCAATTTTTGACTTATCCATGGTTTCACAAAAAGTGCTCTAAAAAAAATTTTGAAAGATAATCACAAGCCAAAGTGTGTATTTGAAAAAAGGAGGATGTACCTTCACAATAATGAAAAAAGTATCAAAGTGAAATGTCAACTGTCAAACTTAGTACTTAAGGAAATCAGACAATCCATACTTAATAACCTAATTTTTTTGTTTTCTATGCATGAGTTATATGCAATGCAACCCACGTTTTTAGAATTAAATTGTTAATATCAATTGTAACAATAAGAACATCAACAAGTAAGATTTTCACAAACCAACAGCAGGGTTTTGCTTCATGAGGCCCCAGGGTCAAAACTAGCCTGAATTAAATACAGCTCACATGGCAGTCAATGTGTTAATACATATAGGGACGTCAAACTGACTAAACGAACAGTACAGAAATACATGGAAATCTGGCAGTGCAGTCTAAAGGGGAATGGATGGGCTGAATTGGTTTTCCTGATTCCAATTATTCCTTCCACACTATTCTCCATATTGCCAACAGAATGAGCTTTCTAAAACACAGAATTGTTCTCTCTCCAACAAATATATTCAATGACATCCTACTATCTAGGATATGTATATATTAATAAGTATTTCAGTGGTTACATATATTGGAACAATGCTGGAATATTTTTTTGCTTCTCCCTCCCTTCAAATTAGAAATCTAGTTAGAATGAATTACTCGTACAAGTCCAAGACTTACTGATGTCTTTACTCCTTTACTACTGCCTAGAATGACTTGCCCTACTTCCTCTGTATCTACTCCTATTTTTAAAGCCCAGACCAAAAGAAAACCTATTTGGAGCTTTCCTTAATCTAAAGCCCTGAAAAGAGAATTAATGTTTTTCTTCATTTTGTGTCCATGGTATTTTCTCCATCGCATCATTATAGCTTTCATTATATTGTACTATAAATTATTAGCTTCCTTTTATGTTGGAATCTTAAGTTGGGAGTGTGGGGAATGTTTAATCCATACATTTTTGAATGAGTTGAGAATTTTAAAAGCAATTTAAAAAAGTACAAGAGAGAGTAATTTAAAATGGCAAGTTTGATTTAGAGGAAGTAATGAAAGACAACAAAAATATTAAGTGCCCACTGGGCACAGTGGCTTACACTTGTCGTCCTAGAACTTTAGGAGGCTGGAGTAGGAGTATCACTTGAAGCCAGTTCGAGACTCTGTCTCTACAAAAAATAGAAAAATTAGCCAGCTATGGTGGCACACACCTATAGTCCCAGTTACTTGGAGACAGGAGGATGACTTGAGCCCAGGAGTCTGAGGTTGCAGTGAGCTATGATGACACCACTGCACTCTAGCCAAGGCAATAGAGCAAGACCCTGTCTCAACAAAAAAAAAAAAAAAAAAAAAGAAAATTAAGTGCCAAGTGCATGCTTTATATATACATATTTTAAAAATTGTGATTTCTGGCTGGGCATGGTAGTTCATGCCTGTAAGCACTCTGGGAGGCCGAGGTGAGAGGATCACTTGAAGTCAGGAGTTCGAGACCAGCCTGAGCAAGAGCAAGACCTGGTCTCTACCAAAAATAGAAAAAATTAGCCAGGTGTGGTGGTGCTTGACTGTAGTTTCAGCTACTCGGGAGGCTGAGGCAGGAAGATAACTTGAGCCCAAGAGTTTGAGGTTGCAGTGAGCTGTGATGATGCCACCGCACTCTACCCAGGGTGACACAATGAGCCTCTGTCACAAAAAAATAAATAAAATAAAATAGTGATTTCTGGTCCCAAATTTTTATGAATCTATTGAAAATGAGAAATTTATTAAAGAACACAATGCACCTATAATATTTTATAAATAAAATCCAGATTTTTCTTGAAGATCTTTAAACAAACTTGCTTATAATTTGACTTCCATAGTTGTAATATAAAATATAAATAAAATTAAAAGAAAAAATGGGGCCATTACTTACAACCATCTGCAATTAATATCCTTAACACAGCACAAAGTGAGAAGTGCTTAGACCCAAATTCTCAATAAATACGAAAGATGGTTTACTCAAACTGTTAACAAAAGATTTTTTTAGGAAAAAATTTTTAATCAAGATATTTATA
>JAQIFY010005953.1:0-10663 GCA_028533085.1 Varecia variegata
TAATCAGGTCCCATTTATTTATTTTTGTTGTTGCTGTGATTGCCTTAGGGGTCTTTTTCTTAAATTCTTTACCTAGGCCAATGTCTGTGAGAGTCTTTCCTACATTTTCTTCTAGAATTCTAATAGTTTCATTAGCAAGCATATAAATAGCCGAGCCTTGGGACAATGACAATATGAGATAAAATTGTCATTAGAGTCCATTTGAAACTATCAGAAGATATTTTCTAAAAAAATGCAAACAGTGTTTTTTGACATTTTAAAGTAATATTCATATTGGACCTTATATTCATGGGATGGACTCTAATGACAATTTTATCTCATATTGTCATTGTCCCAAGACTCGGCTATTTATATGTTTGCTAATCATTCATTGTGAATAGTTTTACCAGATTAATTATACCAAAAGTATTACAGATGTCAGCATTATAGTATAGTTAAATGAAATAAAGCAGACCTTGGCCAAAGTGCTCCCTCATTGGAGATATCAGATATTTAAGAATGGAAAATAACTTCTCTCAGAAGACCAGTAGCATAGGAAAAGAAAACTTACCAAGTAATTTAACAAGACAGAGAATAGCAGAAAATAAGGCCAAGCCCCACAACAATGAAAAATCATTTCAAGGACAGGCTCATAAGAGAGAGATAAGTAATTTAGGAAAGATTTTCTTTCTAAACAGGAAAGATTTTAATTCTAAAATCCCATTATTTTATCATTAGGAGACTGAGTTAGTAGGGATTAAAGTTCCACTTCCAAAAGACACAGCTATGAACCAGAGGTCAAGGTGAAAGGCAGGTAAATGGGCAATATCACATTCTACTGAATTAATGAATGTCCATGTGTTTCTGCTTTCTGTATTTTAAGCCCAAGCTAGGGGCTGAATCACAGCCAATTTGGAGGGCAGGGATAAGTTAGAGAGGTAGAATGATCAACACACAGACAAATATCTATTGATTGCAACACCTTTCCAAATAGAAGGAACTACGCCTAAAGAAATTGTCAAGGAAATCAGTTCAAATGCAAAGAGAACTGACATCAATGATGTAGCACCCATTGATATTCTATAGAACTGAAATAACACCAACACTCATTCTAAACTAATAACATAAATTAGCAGTGAGAGTATTGACTTTAATAGGTCAAAAAAAAAAAAAGAAATACAAACACCAATAGGTCTAGCAAACATTTGTTCATTAATGGAAGTTCCCTCAGGAGTGCTATTCTTTTATCAAACGGACACGGGTATATAAAACCTTGTTAGAACTAGTCATTCTGGAAAACATAACACAATTTAAGCTACCATCCAGCATTTCAGACTTGGTTGTCATTCAATATGCAATGTTCTTGCTCCCCACCTGATGCTTTTTCTGAGATGGTTACAGATTTTTGAGGTTTCCCAAGAAGCTCATAGTTGCTCCTTTTGCACCCCATGTGGTATGAGGTTTCATAAATAGTTTTCCAGATGTCCTTTGAAAAAGTATTTTTCAGGTGCTCCATTTCTGCTCCCAAAGCAAGTCAATCTAATATAAAATTACTGATTGTAAATGAAATTACCAAGGACTTATGTGAAAATCAAAAGTGTTTAACAGAAGTCTTTTGAAAATGACAATGCATTTAACTTACCACAAGTAACTCAGTCAAAACTGGAGTTAAATGCTATGAATATGAATGTGAGAAAGATAAAGTTACTTACCTCAAGGATGTTATCATGGAAAAATTTACATAAATAGCCAAATGTGGCTTAGAAATGTGGAAGAATTAATTGAATGGTGTATATCTCAACTGAGCAGTCTAGGATATGGAACATTTCAAAGATTGTATACAACTTCTCAAGGAAAACATGCAGACCACTCCATGTACTACTTGTATACTCTATCAATTTTGATATTTGCATAATATTTGTCTTAGTGCATTTGCTTGCTAAATATCATAGACTGGGTGGCTTATAAACATCTAAATTTTATTTCTCATAGCTCTGGAGGCTGGGAAGTCCAAGTTTAAGGCATTAGCAGATTCAGTGTCTGGTGAGAACCTGTTTCCTGGCTCATAGGTGGTGTCTTCTCACTGTGTCCTCTCATGGAAGAAGAGGCCAGAGGTTTTTCTTGGTCCTCTTTTATAAAGGCTCTAAACCCATTCATAAAATCTCCACCCTCATGACCTAATTACTTCCCAAAGGCCTCACCTCCTAATAGTATCACATTCAGGGTTAGGATTTTATCATATGAATTTGGGGATGATCCATACACTCAGATCATAGCAACATTTTTCAGTTTTCAAATCTTTTGAACATATATAATTACATTTTATATGATATGTGTGTTTAATCAGGATGAGTCTGTAGATAATGGAGAACAAGCGCTTGCTGATATCCATAAAGTAAAAATTTTGTCTATGAAAAAGAAACTTATAATCTTAAAAGACTTCAGAGTCTATTCTAAATGGTCTTTGAAATATTACTGAACTTACAGTTTTAGAAAGTGAGGAAATAACAATCAGAAAGTTTTCTGAGGATGACTAGTTATTAGAAGGGAATTGTCAGCCATTGCTTCATTGATTTCACTTTTATTTCCTTTCAAGAGGAGAAATTATAATGAATCACCACCAATCAGCACACCTGATTATGAATGCCAACTGTAAACTCTATAAAAAGCACCTGCTTCCTGGCAAGTACTAGACAGTTGCCCTGTGCCAGCAACAAAGATTTTGGCAATCTCTCATCCCTAAAACCTTTCCCTCAATAACCTGTTTCTTGAAATGGCACCTTCATTATGACCCACACAATTGAAACCCATACCTCATAACAATATAAACAAATGTAAAGGATGGATATATAGACATCTAACGAGTGTGGTGTGCACCGTATGGGGGATGGACATGCTTGAAGTTCTGACTTGGATGGGGCAAAGGCAATATATGTAACATAAACATTTGTACCCCTGCAATATGCTGAAATAAAAAAAAATAAAATAAATAAAATAAAGATAAAATAAAATCTAGAAATAAACAAATTTAATGTCAATGTGTGTGCCTATGTGTATTTTCAGTAAGTTTCAAATTTTATTTTATCATTTAGTTTCATTTTCATTTCAAATTACCTCTAGGGTATTGATAATATTTTTTTCAAATTTAAGATTACCAAAGTCCTGGCTGGGCACGTTGGCTCACGCCTGTAATCCTAGCACTCTGGGAGGCTGAGGCAGGTGGATCGCTCGAGGTCAGGAGTTCAAGACCAGCCTGAGTAAGAGTGAGACACCGTCTCTACTAAAAATAGAAATAAATTATCTGGCCAACTAAAAAAATATATAGAAAAAATTAGCCGGGCATGGTGGCGCATGCCTGTAGTCCCAGCTACTTGGGAGGCTGAGGCAGGAGGATCGCTTAAGCCCAGGAATTTGAGGTTGCTGTGAGCTAGGCTGATGCCATGGCACTCACTCTAGCCCGGGCAACAGAGCAAGACACTGTCTCAAAAAAAAAAAAAAAAAAAAAAAAAAGATTACCAAAGTCCTTAATTCAGAACAGATGTTGTCCTTCTCAAAACATAATTGATTATCCTCTATATCGCAGATTCTTATACCAAGTCACCTTAGATGCAATTGAGGTGTCTAGGTTCACCCTGTATATATTCTTCTTAGAAAAATAAAAAAAAAACAAAAAACTAAACACACTTGTCTTTGGCTTTTCTTATGAAATCTGTGTAGGTAGAAAATGTTGGTTTGCTCAACATAACAGAAATGGGCCAAATCACTTTTAGCAAGGGATAGGCAATTTTAGCTATGTTTCTTGGGAAGAGATGGTATAACAGCAGAAACTTTAAGGCAAGATAAACTTCAGGTTAACACATTTAAGTAATGCTATTATACAAAAGGTTGAATTGGATGGATAGTTGGATATCCTCTAAAAATCTCTCAATTCTGTTTATAAATATGCCAGATACGATGGAATACGAACTTCTTTTAAAAGTTTTCACTTGCTTAATAAATACTTCATGGTACAGAACATTCTGCAATTTATTCTTGTTTTCCCAATAATGCATGTCCTCTTAATTCAAGGATGCTATTATTGACCATTTTAGCATCAATGAGTGAGCATGACCTCAGAGATCAACATGGGGCCAACAGATCTTTTCACATTGTGCACACATAAAGATTTTACAACACTGGACACTCTTGAAGCTCAGACTCGGGGGGTTGGGAGGGGCATGGGCAATATACTTAACCAGAACTGTTGTACCCCCATAATAAGCTATAATAAATAAAAAATAAATAAATAAATAAATAAATTCACCTGAGAATAAAAAAAAAAAAGAATTAAAACAAAGCCAGGTGTTTCAGTGAGGAAGCATAAACTTTCTGTACATCCAAATAAAGCATTGTATTTGTAAAGCTCCTGGCGGGCATCCCTCCCCTCCCTAATGGAAAAAGAAGAAGCCCACGAGACCTGCCAAGGACAATGCCTGCAAGGCCCAGCTAAGTTAAAGGACGACCACATCTGGATGGTTACCCTGATAAGAGTCTCGGTTCCTAGAGTCCACACATACCACCGGCCCCTCCTATTTCTCAATACCTGCCCTAAAACTTTAAGGGACAATTCCTTGCTCTCCCCATCACAAATCTTCCTGCCAAAGAAACCCCTACCCCCAGCCCTAAAATCATATATAAACCCACTCAGACTTCTGGGCGATGCGACTTTTTGGGTCTCTCTCTCTCTTTCTCTCTCTCTCCCCCGGGACCCGAAAATCTCGCCCGAGTCCCTCTCTTGGGACTCGTTACCCTCACCCAGGAGCACCCCAATAAAGCCTCTTTACTTAACCCTTTCAACTCTACTCGTCTTTCTTTCTCTGGCGCTGGCCTATCCAAAAACATTATAGTATTTTTTTGTCATAAGAAAGACCTTCAGGCAAAAACCCACTGCTAAACGATTTCAGTGTTTAAAAACATTATTTGTCTTTGCTATCTGAATGACCTTCTTTTATGTTTTGTCCTCTGGAAAACTGGCTGTATTATTGGACTTCAACATGAAGAGTCCATAAACCAAAAGTGATAATATGTATATATACATATTGCCCATTATAACTTCATGTTTTATTGAAAAGTGATGTAGATATATAGGTTTAAGATAAATGGAAGGTGATGGTAACATTACAAAAGTAAAAAGTAAAATTTGAAAGTATTACTAAAATGACTGGGTAAACTAAAAATGGGATGGACATTGGTGATCTGCTACTATTATTATCTTGGCACTGTCAACTAAAATTATCATTTTACTATCCTCTCCATTCCCTTTAATATTTTTCTTAGAAAAATTTAATAAGACTACCTACATTTAGGAAATACGGTTGTAAGACCATTAATGATCTAAATGAAATCCAAGAGCCATTAAATAAAATTTAAAAATATTTTACCTGAAGTATAATTAAAATATGTATATATACTATAGAATTTGAAATGTCATTATAAACTTCTTAATCTTTAAATAAGAATAATTTGAATTGCCTCTGCTTTATAACTACAAGGTGCCAGATAAGTATAAACTGTACTTTTCTTTACAGATGTTACATCTTTGCTACCTTATGCAAAAGCAAACTTGCAAGAGGGATAGAAAAACCTAATTAAGTATATTTTAATGTATAATATAACCTTGTGTTCAATCAATACTGTTAGCTTGTTAAATACAAGGTTTTGCTATACTTTTTACAGTTAATTATATTATTTCTCTCTTTTAAAAATTTGCTAGACTTTCTGGTACATTAAATAACAATGACAATAGTAGATATTCTTGCCTATATGCTGGTTTAAGGGTGGTGTGATGCACACAAAGCCCTTCATACAATCTGTAGCAATTATGGAGCACCTTCACATTTGGTAACCATTATTACTATTTTATACAAATTAACATATTAAAATGTTGTATTACATTTCAAGAATTTCTGTTGTCTCTTTTCAGGAGCATCTCCCTCTGCTAAAGTTTGTTTCCTTATCCCATATGTTTCTCGCAGATCTATCAGGCACAATGCCTCTCCCAACATCCTCACAGACATAGATATGAGGTCACCCAGATCTCAATAAATAAACATCCATATATACAGTAATTGATCAAAATGTTGGGAAATAATATAAACAAATTCACCGGAAAGTTTTCTATTTGATTATCATGTAGACATTTGGGACACGTAATTCCATTTGCAAACTTAGTCCCCCCACCCCTGACACGTAACAACATCAACATATTAACAAGCTCCAAGGGATTAAGATCTGGACGTCTTTGGAAGTGCTTTTATTCTGCCTATCACAGGTATTATCCAACATTCATCATATAAAGTCAATTCTAGTTATTTCTCATCCATTAACTGGTAGTGTGGCCAAATACAAATAATTTAATCTTTATGAATGCATCTTTTCCTCATTTAGAAATTGATTGTTCTATTTGACAAACTTTGCCTTGATTTCTTGATATGAATTTAGTGACTGTGACTTTTTAAAGCCATTAACTTAAGCATTAGATATAATTTTATATTTGAAAAATATGTCCTCATTAGTATTCTCCCCTCAAAAATTAAAATGCAATAGCGAGGAATATAATCAGTGTGTTTTAAAGACTTTACTTGTATTTAATATATAGGATAGAAAAGTGGCAATTCTTTGGGAACAAAACCAGAATCTGCTTCATTCAAATAAGCTACCTTTTCAAGCTAAGGAAATAATTATAAATGTTCACAAAAATGCTCATCATTAGAAAATAATATAGCTCTTAATCATATTTTGAAGATTAGTAAACATAATTCAATAATATAAAGTTTTCTGAAAAAGATATAAACATTTTTTTAATATTATTAATTTTGTTTAATTTCTTTAAAATGCTGTAAAATGGCATAAAATGAGTCAAATTAAATGCGGCTAATTAATAAGCACAATTTTCTCTTTGGGATGTCTTAAATAACTCTTATTTATGTTTTTCCTTTTTGACTTCTCTGTATTTTCCCTATTCCTACATGATCATAATTAATACATCTATAAAAATAACTTTTAAAATTAAAAAGTTTGAGGTTACACAATAAAGAAATGGATGAAAAGTTTAATTGGTAATATAGCACAATGGATAATTAACATCTAATGCAGAAATAAGTATGTACTTTGTTAATACAACATTCTAATCCATCTTTGTCATTATCCAGAAACTGCAAAAGCTCTTAAAATATGAATTGAGACCCCTCATAATTTTGAACATCTCCATAATTTGATTATTTCATTGCCCCAAACACAAGTCTTGACCTTACAGCATGTCTAGTTCGGTGATCCTTAAAGTTCTTATTCACTGTCCACTTTTTGTCTTCCTTTCATTCTCTACAGAGTTTAGGTTCCGTGATCATCATTTCTATCAATTTCCTGCCAATATACTAAATGTCCTTGTCCCATTAAATTAAATTTCCGTTATGGTCCTCTGGCTAAAACTCAATCCTGATTGAGTCAAATTCTAAACTTCCACAGCTCCATCAAGCCTGCTGAAGACTGAAAAGAAAACAATCACGTATCTAGCCATGTTAGTACCACTGTATTTTCAGGAACCATGGCCTCAATTCTAGCTTGCGAATCTGTACAACAATGGGACAGTGTTTTTCTACAAGATACCTTCTTTCATTTTTCATAGAAATAATTAGAAATAAGTCTAGTTTGTTAAAATTTCTGAATAGGGCCCTACCAACCATCTCACACTGAGTAAATTAATTACTTCTTACTTCCTACATAAAATCAAAGGCACATTGAAGAAAACAACACCACCAGTCTAGACTGAGGTTTTCTTCATCCATAGCTAGATATCAATAGACCCCGCGCAAACATACACATGCACATTCTATCTGTCAGAATTTTGTTGAAATACATTTTCCATGGATAGTCTCTTTGTAGTTATCTCCTATATTATAAGTTTATATTTATTTTATTCCTTTAGTAAAATTAATTTGGAATTTTGTAGTTAGAAAATAAGTACAGCCATGCATTGCTTAATGATAGGGATATGTTCTGAGAAATGCCTCATCAGGCAATTTTGTCATTGTGTGATTATTGTAGAGTGTACTTACACAAATCTAGATTGGATGGCCTACTACACACCTACGATATATGGAATAGACAATTACTTCTAGGGTAAAAACCTGTACATCATGTTACTGTACTAAATACTGTAGGCAATTGTAACATAGTTTAAGAGGAAATACCTAAGTCTTCAGCGGAGTACACGGGTCCTTACATGATCTGACCTCCGGCTGCCTACCTGAAGATGTTATCTTTTATTCTTCCCTTCCTGAATCACTTGTCATTCTACTGATGTTATTGCTCTTCCTTTTACACATCTTGTTCTTTCTCTCCTGAAAGCTTTTTGAAATTCTTATTAACGCTAACTGGGAAATTCTTCCCCCAAACCGTGATATAGCTTACTTCATATTGCAGTTTTAGGTCTCCGGGAAACCCGTTCTGAGGCAGACATTGAGATGTAGGATCCTCACTTGTAGAATAGAAGGTAAGGAAACAGGGTTAGGCAGAGAGCAAGAGAGATGTTGAGACTGGCACAGTTGATCACTTCGGTCAAGGCACATTTGAAGAGACTGGCATCTGAGAGCACTCCCAAAATCCGGGAGTGCGGAAGTCCTGAAGACAGGAGACATGCCCACATCCACTACACCCCTTCACATCCGAGTCTCTGTGCAAACGTTGTCTTTCAGAGTAGTAAGTCCCTACTGCAATGAGTTTTATCCTTTGTTTTGCCTTGTTTGTTTCTAATCATAGCACTTATCACCACTAGAGTTTATAACAAGTTTTTATTTGTTTATTTATGTACCATATGTTTCTGCCTTAGAATATAAGCCTCACGGGGCTGCAACTTTGTCTATAATATTTAATATTTGCTATTTTATCCCCATTGCCTAGCATTATACCAGATGAAAATATAACTCACCACTCACCAGTTATTTGGTTGGTTCGTTGGTTTTTAGTTTTCTTTAAAAACAGTGGTTTCTTTCTTTGCATCATTCTCGCCAACAGTAACTTCCTTTAACTTATTTAATAAATTATTTCAGACAAAACAATCATTCTGATTATTTTTCTTTTCTTTTCTTTTATATTTTTGAGACAGGTTCTCATTCTGTTGCTCAGGCTGAAGTATAGTGGCACAATCAGGAGTCCCAGTGCCTCTGGGGGACTGGGACTACAGGTGCATGCCACCACACCTGGCTAATTTTCCTGCTATTTTGTGTAGAAATGGGATCTCACTATGTTGCCCAGGTGATCCCCTGATTATTTTGCTAACACAATATTTTCATAAGATTTTTTTTCAAATATCATATCAGTTAACTATTGGAATTCCTGCTGTAGTAAAAAAGAACTTCTAACACATATACCCAAAAGAATGAGTTTGATAATTTTTCATGTACTTTAAAAGCATTCTGTATATTTGCAAAAATTATTATAGAAGTTTATGAGATGGGATGTATGAAAGGAAGAAAAATTAATTGAGACAAATTTGACCTATAAAAAAATCAAACTTTCAGACTCCACCCCAATCCCAAGAAGGAAGGTTCTATAGCTGGGAAAGACAAAGCCACTATATGCTCAAAAGAACATTTTATTTTTCTTCCATCACTATAGATCAACTTAGTTATAAAGAATAAAATTAGGCTGTTAAACATGATTTTTTAAAATAATAATCAAATAAAATATCTTTTGAACCAGAATTTATGGAAATGATAGCCATATATAATTAATATATGCAATGGACCATTATTTTTCTACTAGTGCACAGAAAACAAATAGAACTGATGAATAAATGTGAGTCTCAAATTAGTTATTTTTTTTCTAAGAGTCTCATATTCTAGCAAATAGTGGGACAAGAAATAACTTTAAAATATTATATCAAAGAAACATAGTATCTTTATTAAATTAAAACATTATTTCTAAACATTTTTCTTTAAATGCTGAATTATGCTTCTAACATTTTGTGAACCTAGTATAAAAGAAAACATCTGTGTTTTATAACTTCTTTCATTATTTAGAAATGCTAGAAATATAATCCAGTATTTGTCACCTTCAATAAATCAGCCAGAGAAAAGATAAAGTACGAGCATAAGTGTCATTGGCTGCATGTAATTATTAGCAACAATTTTACTGATTTTAAATTTATCAAAAATAATAACACTAGCTTGATTAATAGAACAAATAATAGCATAATTAAAAAGTTAATTGGGAAAAAAGGTTTTTGTTGGCACTTATCAGTTTACAAATGAGGTATCATTGTGAGCATGTGAAAAGTATAAATTAAATGCGTCTATACTGCCCAAAGTGATATACAAATTCAATGCAATTCCTATTAAATTACCAACATCATTTTTCACAGATATAGTAAAAATAATCTTATGCTTTGTATGGAACCAGAGAAGACCCCGTATAGCAAAAACAATTTTAAGCAATAAAAACAAAATGGGAGGTATTAATTTGCCAGACTTCAAACTATACTACAAGGCTGTAGTTATTAAAACTGCTTGGTATTGGCACAAGTGCAGGGACACGGACCAGTGGAACAGAACAGAAAACCCAAATATAAAACCATCCTCATATGGCCATCTAATCTTTGACAAAGCAGACAAAAACATACTCTGGGGAAAAGATTCCTTATTCAATA
>JAQIFY010005954.1:0-10661 GCA_028533085.1 Varecia variegata
GCCCGGCTGGATGCACTAAAATGACGGTAAATAAAAGACATCTGGCACCAAGGTTGGTTCTATTCCATTCAGTTTCCTTCCTGTTTTCTTCCACCTGAATGCAATTATCTTTACTCCCATTTGCTCCTGTGATTTTTTTTTTTTTTTTTGAGACAGAGCCTCGCTTTGTTGCCCGGGCTAGAGTGAGTGTCATGGCGTCAGCCTAGCTCACAGCAACCTCAAACTCCTGGGCTCAAGCAATCCTCCTGCCTCAGCCTCCCGAGTAGCTGGGACTACAGGCATGCGCCACCATGCCCGGTTAATTTTTTCTATATATTTTTAGCTGTCCATATAATTTCTTTCTATTTTTAGTAGAGACGGGGTCTCGCTCTTGCTCAGGCTGGTCTCGAACTCCGGACCTCGAGCGATCCTCCCACCTCAGCCTCCCAGAGTGCTAGGATTACAGGCGTGAGCCACCGCGCCCGGCCTGTTATTCTGTTTTGCAAATAAGTAATAGATTTGAGAAGCAGGATTATTTCAGACCATTTTAATTAAATCTCTTTCATTTTCTTGACGACTAATTTCTCTTATGTTTCAAATGCAGCACTACAGGCATGAAGCAACTTTACCTGCATCCACCGCCAGGAAATTGGCTGCATCATCTTCCCGTGGTGACTTAGCTGTGAGTTCAAATTCTGAATCAGTCTTGTGATTTCAATCTCGACCCTTGATCATTCTGTTCTGCGTCTCTCCGAACACTGGCCTTGCTGATTTCCTCCAGCTGCTTATAAAGTAATTTGCATAATGCGTGCGTGTCACCCGGTATAGAATTCCTTGTGTGTTTTGTTACTTTTTCTTAGCAACCGAAACTCAATACTGCTGACGCTAAAGCAACGGTCTGTACGTTGGCAATAAGATACGTGGAGATTTATCTAAGACTTTTATTAACTGGACTCATGTAGACACTCACATTTGATAATCCAAGACAAAATTACCTTGGAGGTCCAAGGTCACTTTTGGCTTATTGGCAGTGACTGGCTAATTATTCATGAGATGAATGTCCCTTCTTCCTGCAGTCACAGCTGAACAGCATTTCTCAGCCTTCTTCACTATGGAAATGTGACTCTGGGGTTTTTTTTTTGCTTGTTCGTTTGGTTTTGTTTCCAGTCCCAGTCTTGGCATATGACCCCGTTTTGACCAATGGAATGTGCAGAAAAGTGCTATTTTCTCTTCTAGAGCTGGCTGTGTAAGAGCCGCCTGTGTAACCCCACACTTTCTCCTCCTTTGCCTGCTACGTGTTGATAAGCAGGGAAATCTCAACAGCCACCTGTTGAAGGTGGAAGAGTCACAAATGGAAGGAATCTGAGCCTGCAAATGAGTGTGTCCCCTTCCCGACTCCACAGCACGAACGGATCCATCGTTGGGGAATAAGTAAAACTCTATTGTGGGCCGGGCGCGGTGGCTCACGCTTGTCATCCTAGCACTCTGGGAGGCCGAGGCGGGTGGATCGCTCGAGGTCAGGAGTTCGAGACCAGCCTGAGCAAGAGCGAGACCCCGTCTCTACTAAAAATAGAAAGAAATTATCTGGCCAACTAAAAATATATGTAGAAAAAATTAGCTGGGCATGGTGGCGCATGCCTGTAGTCCCAGCTACTCGGGAGGCCGAGGCAGGAGGATCGCTTGAGCCCAGGAGTTGGAGGTTGCTGTGAGCTAGGCTGACGCCACGGCACTCTAGCCTGGGCAACAGAGTGAGACTCTGTCTCAAAAAAAAAAAAAACAACTCTATTGTGTTAAGCTACCAGGAACTGAAGGAAATATCTGCCAGCATGACTTTAATACTCTTTACCATACATATTAGTTTTATTTAATTGCTGAATTGTCACTTGAGGCCAGTGCTTGTCAATCAAGGGTAATTTGGCCATCCTTCCAGGGGACATTTGGCAATATCTGCAGGTGTTTTGGTTGTCACAAATGAGGCAGGAGTGCCTTGCTGTTGGCTTCCATGGGGACGAGGTCCTGGATCTGACAATGCACAAGGCAGCCACCCCACGTGTTATCTAGTCCAAAAGTCAACGGTGCGAGGTTGAGAAACTCCGATCTCGGCTGTATCTACTTGGCAAAAATAAAAATAGTGAAATATGTATTTACATCGTTCTGTATCTTATTCGGTAATCTTTTGAGCCTGACTAATGTAGGTTCTTGTTTTGGTGGTGTGACCTACTGATGGCTTTGGTCACCAGTTGTCCCTTGTGCAAAGCTAATGGTCTCTAGATTTTTCTCTTCCCTGCCGTAGCCATCCTTAGTCAGTCCTCCCCTTGCACCGTACTATTTTCTGCACCGTATGTTTATTGTCGTATCTCCAGAAATCCTCACAATACCTGGCATAGAGCTGCTGTTTAATAAATGTTTGCTGACTACAGCCTGCACTAATGTAAATATACGAACAGAGGAAAAACAAGCAAATGAACCATTTTCTGCCCTCAATTTCCTATCACTTAGTTTTGATGATATTCTACTGCTCTGGGTCTTCTCTCCCCACTCTGTCTTCTCCAACGTTTCCTCCTCCTGCCCCCTAAATGCACTTCCTCCTCGAGTCAGACATTTTCTTTCTCTTCCCTCCTTAGATAACTCAATCTTAGGACTTTAGCCAACGCAGGTATTCAAAGAACCCAAAAATTTCATCACTAATCCAAATTTTCTCCCGAGATTCCGAACTATGCCTACCTGGGTCCACTTCCATATTCCATCATCACTTGCAATTCAGTTGGTCTAAAGCTAAATATTATCGCTCCCCACAAAAACATCCTATCTCCCCACTCCTTGCCGTGTTTTATTTCCAGCATGGCAATCATTCTTCCTTGACATCAGCCAAGACTTCCCTCTCCCTCGCAGACTGCTAGGGATATTGTAGGTGCTTGTCAGTTGATAGCTTCTCCTTCTCATCACTTGGCACTCTGGATAGGTTATCTCGTACAGCTTTAATCTGCCATTTTGTTACCCGGATTTTAAAAATCCAGAGCATCCTTGATTAATAGAAACACAGTGTGAGCCATTTATGTAACGTTAGACTTCCTGGCAGCCACATTAAAAAAATGTGTTTTGTGCTCACCGCACCTCCCAGTTTGGACCGGCCACATTTCAAGTGCTCCATTCTCCTGTGAGTGGCCACCCTAGGGGACAGCACAGCTCTAGAGCTTTGGGAGGGTCCCATGCTCATTTGCATTCACGATGATGTCTGGCACACAAGTGTGTTTGGCCAAAGAAACTCACCTTACTTTCGTGCAATGAATTTCACCTTGTTCGAAAGTGCTGCAGAACTTACGTTGTCCACTATCTTATGCATATTTGCTACTTTAAAGTGTTTTCTACTTTGTAGAGATTAATCGGCTGTGGTTACATCCACCAGTCTCCATTGTCTTGGGCTTTCCTTTTGTTCCTGGAACACTCTGAAGTCCCATTTCTGGGCTATTCTGCTTGCTTAAAACACATTTTCCCAGCATCTTGAGAAGCCTGACTCCTCACCATTCATGCCTCATCTAAAATGTCACCTCCCCGGAGACAACTGTGCTGGCTCCCTTAGCTTCCTTATTACTGCTCTTTTCCCTCTTCCCCAGCACTCTCTGTGCCATGAAACTATTTCGTATTTTCCAGAGTGTTTTCTCCACTCAAAGTTATTGTACTTGTTTGTCAGTGTGTATTATCTGTCTCTCCAGCTACAGCGTAAACTGCAAGCTGAGACTTTTTCTTGTCCCCCTAGTGCCTAGGAGCCTGCTAAATGTATAGTAGGCACAAAATAAATATCTTTCATTTGGGGATTTAAATAAAAATTAACTTTTTTTTTTTTTTTTGAGGAAGAGTCTCACTCTGTTGCCCAGGCTAGAGTGAGTGCCGTGGTGTCAGCCTAGCTCACAGCAACCTCAAACTCCTGGGCTCAAGCGATCCTCCTGCCTCAGCCTCCCGAGTAGTTGAGACTACAGGCACGCGCCACCATGCCCAGCTAATTTTTTCTATATATTTTAGTTGGCCAGATAATTTCTTTCTATTATTTAGTAGAGACGGGGTCTCGCTCTTGCTCAGGCTGGTCTCGAACTCCTGACCTCGAGCGATCCTCCCGCCTCGGCCTCCCAGAGTGCTGGGATTACAGGCGTGAGCCATTGCACCCAGCCGAAAATTAACTTTGAGTAGTACACAGTACCTGTGCCTGGTTTGTTCCTAAAAAGACTACATGGTCTGCGGTTCGGGAACTAACGAGCACACCCTCCTTTGAGTGGAGAAAGTTCTTCCTCCCAGTTCTTTCGGTTTCTCTGTGGCCACTCTCATTCCACCAGTGCCCCCACCCCCCCAGCCCCAACATTCAAATTCCTAGCGATTCCTATCAGTTTCTTTTCTATTTATTTATTTATTGAATTTGTTTTTTCTTATAAATTAAAATTTTAAATTTTTTCCTTTTTCATTTCTTTTTATTTATTTTTTTCTTTTTATTTATTTTTAAATTTCTTTTTTTGTTTTTCTTTTTCTTTTTTTTTTTCTTTTTTTCTTTTTTTCTTTTTTTCTTTGGCTTCTGAATTGCAAAGAAACCTATCAGTTTCTGTCATGGAGAATCAGCCTTATCAGAGAATCTCTGTGCTGGCCTTTGGTCTACAAAGGCAAAGCTGTAGAGATAGCATCAGCAGGTCTTGTGCTTTTAGTGGAATAGTCTCTTATCTGGCCAAGTTCCTACCTCACCCCCTAACCACACCCGTGTCCTAGCCAGGAATCAGAGGGTTCATCTGCCAGGCCCAGTCGCGCCTGTTTTAGAACTTAGGTCAAAATGGGAATTATGAGCGTGGCTACACAAGCATCACCACCTACCCGATTTTCCTAATTCACCCTAAAAATGTGTTCAACCACTGCCTTCACCTGTGCTGACTTAACAATAAACGCAAATTTATCATTCATAAGAACGTGGAAATGTGGGTCTGCCATGCAATTTAGATACGATCTGGTTAACAGGTAAGACCTAGGGTGCGACTAAGCAACCTTCCAAAGGTCATGAAGACGTGCAAAGACAGCACCACGGTTCCACACCCAGTCCAGGGCTCTTTCCACGACATTTAACCAAACTGAATGTTTATTAGTTAGAGGCTTAACTGCTTTGCAATATTAATATTTTCTTCTCTGTCACAGTGCCTGGCACATAGAAGGCAACCAATAACATTGGCGATAAATGAATCAACAGTTGATATAAAGTTTTAAAAAAAACATTTTTAAGTCCAGGGATTTGACTTCAGTTGGAAATGGTATTATGGTATCGTGGTGATTTTCACTTACCTCTGTCTTTGGAGGATAGAAAACACAAGCACAACTATTACACACAGTGACTTCAACGGTGTTAATTTATATTGTTATCTGCCTTCCACATGCTCCATTCCATAGTCACCTCTGCTTGGTGAACACACTCTGGGATGTGTACCCGTCCTGGGATTCATGCAATGCACATAATTCTACTACTGATGTGAACAGTAGTACAGCAATGTGATTTTATTTATTTGCTGGTAGTTATTTTTAAAAGGAAAATAAATTAAGGTAGAATTTCTGGATTTAATTCTCATTACTTGTCCTTTGGGTAAAAATACTTTGAAAATGTTTGATGAGCACTGGCATAATAAAAACAAAGATTTGGCATTATGTCTAAAAAATATCTTTGAGTCTTGTCTTCCTAGCATCACAGGATTTGAAAATGTATATGGTAAATTCACAGCATGATGAGGAAAAAGTTTTAAGGATCATTAAGAGTCAGATGTAATAGCAAGTGGGGAATAGAATAAAGAAAACTTCCTGAAATTTCCTTCTTTGAAGAGTCATTATAATCGTGATTATAATTTTTTTTTTTTTTTTTTGAGACAGAGTCTTGCTCTGTTGCCCGGGCTAGAGTGAGTGCCATGGCGTCAGCCTCGCTCACAGCAACCTCAAACTCCTGGGCTCAAGCGATCCTCCTGCCTCAGCCTCCCGAGTAGCTGGGACTACAGGCATACGCCACCACGCCCGGCTAATTTTTTCTATATATATTTTTAGTTGTCCAGATCATTTCTTCCTATTTTTAGTAGAGACGGGGTCTCGCTCTTGCTCAGGCTGGTCTCGAACTCCTGACCTCAAGCGATCCTCCCGCCTCGGCCTCCCAGAGTGCTAGCTAGGATTACAGGCGTGAGCCACCGCGCCCGGCCACCACCTCTATTTAACATTCCCGTGATCCATGCAAAACGTGATTGCTCTTCTGTGCCCTTGGGAGGGTCCATAGCATGGTCCCTCTGCTTCATCGGATAGCAGTTCAACATTGAGCAGTTTTCTTAGCATCTGTCTAGAAGATACTTCTAGAGGCAGCAGAAAAGTGACGCTGCCAGCAGCAGTGTTGGAGCAGCTCTGTGTCTTGTCCGTTAGTCATGTTCACTGAATCAGATAATGATCAGAATGACGAGCGATTCCCTGCACCATTAGGTGCCCAATGAACTGGTGCCTTCCCTAATGAGCCCGGTCTCTCCCTCCACACCTCTGCGAGGTAAGAGTTTGGAAGCTGTTCTCTGGCACTACCCCAGCTCAGCACCCGGGAACAGCTGCGAGTTCTCTAGGATGTAATATAGAGTTTCTACCGTGGGGAATGTTGAATTTTATACCTGTTGCTGCCTTTCCTTTCTTGCAACTTTCCTATTCCTCTAAAGGTGATGCCAGGAAATGAGAGTTATATGGAAATAAGTCAAATGAATCTTTGGCGGGGGGCGGGGCGGGGGGGGGGAATGCAAAATTGCTCATTGAAATCCCACCAAGCATAGCACAAGTCCCAAAAGCCATCCCAGCCTAACGATGGCACTTTCCTCTGATATCCCTCTAAACTTAAAAATATTATGATTGTCTCTACCATTTATTTGATAACCCTTGTGACTTTTTTTTATCGGCAGCATTTCTTTTATCTGATCTTTTTTACTGTTATTTACCTCCTCCCTTCCCTGGCATTACGTTTAATAAATACAGGTCTGATTTCTTTTTTTTTTTTTTTTTCTTTTTTTTGTTTTTTTTTTTTATTTTTAATCTTTCTTTTTCAGAGTCGAGGAGAATCTATACAGGTCTGATTTCCCCACTAGATCACAGACGTTTCCATTTCAGACGCTTCTGTGTTCTTTGCAGCATCTTAAGCTGTCATTTTTGCAAAATTATTTTTAAAATTACAAGATGAATTTCTTTCCCTGTGGATGAGTGTAGGGTCTTTAAAAATATGATCTCTGCTTTGGAGATGCTCTGTAAGAACTCAGGCAGAGAGCAGAGATTTCTGAGATCCGTCCATTCTCGTGGCTGGAAGGGACAATACGCACTGTGTCTTTCCCTGATGGGCCAACAACCCTACTCTGGAGAATCACCCAGGCTTCCTGTAGGCCTGTGCTGAGCTGCTTTCTATCCTCTTGATATTAAATATATGGACAGTGCAATCAATACTGCAAATGCAATAGAAAGAAATTATCTGGCCAACTAAAAATATATATAGAAAAATTAGCCGGGCATGGTGGCGCATGCCTGTAGTCCCAGCTACTCGGGAGGCTGAGGCAGAAGCATTGCTTGAGCCCAGGAGTTTGAGGTTGCTGTGAGCTAGGCTGACGCCACGGCACTCACTCTAGCCTGGGCAACAGAGCGAGACTCTGTCTCAAAAAAAAAAAAAAATACTGCAAATGCAACCTCATATTATGGTCGGGGTATGATTGTTGTCTTTATCTGCCTTGTCTCAGACTGTGTTCCCTTTTGTTCTCCCTCCCAGATCCATAAGGGAGCAGCCAGACTGTGCAAAGGTCCAGAGCAGAAGGACATGATATTTCAAAAAAAAGTTCTACCACGCATTCTCCTTCCCATGGGTTGAGGAGTTGAGAGGGGATGGGCAGAATTTTAATTCGGGGTGCGATGATGCCATCGGTGATGAATGGCGAATCTCCTTACACTGCCTGGGTCTCAGCTGCAGTAACAGTCACAAGTAGGGTATAGCATGCTCTGGACACCCAGCTTCTCATGGCTTTGGTGAGGTTTATCATTCCTGGTGGGGACCAGACTGAGTTGTGGTCCGAAAAGCAAACACGGCTCGTCCTTCCTAACCAGGAAGCATCCTGCGAGATTCTGGGAATATCAAAGAAGGGAAAACCCAGTGGGAAAGAGAATCTGATCTTCCTGTTAACATAGGCACAGTGTCCTACTTTGGATTGTTCCCAGGGGATAGTTACTATGTGCCAAACCGAATCGTGGACACGCCAGTCGCATATGGGAACTCGTAGTGTGTTTCTTATCTCTTTCTGCTAAACTATTTGTAGAGGTAAGTAACTAAATAAAACAAGAACAAATAGTTATAGAATAGAGATTTTTGGAAATTCTTTCCAACTTAAACTTCTTTAGATTCCACTAAACTTCACTTCTTGACATTTTGCTGTGCCAGGACAGAGGAAGGAGTTATTGAGATGGATACGGAACATTCCAGTACTTGTCATTATACAAGCCCTTTATCTACAAGAGCTTATCTTTACCTAGTACTCTCACTATTCTGAATGGTGAAAGCTAAAACAAATATGAATTTATTATGTGCCAAGTGCTATTATACACACTGGTTTAACTCATTAGATACAGCTCATTTAAGAAGTCTCAAATCTAGCCCTGCCTGTCCATTAAAAAAAAAAAAAAAAAAAAAACACCATTAGAATGTGAAACATTTCCTGTGGGAAAAAATATGGGGGTGTAGTTAAAAATAAATCCTGCCTCTACAAGACCTAACTTGATGTGGAATTAAAATGAGCTATTTGCAGATTTCATAGGACGAAACTGTATTTGGGCTGTCTTTCACCAAAACCTCATCATTCCAACACACACAGACATGCTTACACTTGAATGTCATGATTTAGGGCCTGTTCCACAAAGATAGTTGCAACTCTATGCAAAGCCATGTAAAACATTCGTTCTATAACAATGTTTCCCCCTAAAGTGCACTTGGAAGAAACGAGACTAGGGAGGGAGCAGGGGTAGGAGGCGTTGCACTGACTTCAACAGAATCCCCAGTGCATGCAAATTTTAGGGAGAATTCCAAGAGATTATTTGCAAGTGAATCTCCTTCCTGATATGTAGTCCCTTCTGCCTCATTACAACAGAAACTGTTTCCAACCCTTTTGTAAATTAAAAAGCAATTCTCATACTTCCTATTTATTCTTTTTTCTTTTTTTCTTTTTTTATCCAGACGAGGAAGAGGAGAGGAGACCAGACCGGAGGAGAAGACCAGATCAGATGAAGAAGAGGAGACGAGACCAGACAAGAACAGACAAGGAACAGGAGAGGAGACCGGATGAGGAAGAGGAGACCAGACCGGAAGAGGAAAAGGAAAGGAAACCAAACCCATACTTCCTATTTATGATTTATATAACCATACTGTATATAGATAGTCCCAAAGCAAAAATGCCAACTATACTTTCCTTTTATCTGTTTTTAAAATGTCATTCTCAGTGTCTCCAGAGCATGAGAACTGAAAGCACAGAAACTTAGCAAATAGACGAATGTTTGGAAATTAGTGGGTTCTGGTTCTTTGTGAGATATGCTTTGAAAAGAGATACCTTTTCAGTGGGTGTTCTCGAATTATTGTCCTTTAAAAAGCAAATGAGTTTCACAAGCATGAGATACTTCAGAGTTAGAAGGAACATTTATAATATTTTTATTTAAAGAATAAAATTCTCAGGTAATTACATGCTTTATTCACCTGTTGCTAGCCTTTCTACATACATAGGTCATGTTTTAAAAATCAAGCGTTACAGTATCTCAGATTTAAAGGAAAACTAAATATTCAATCCTGTATGCTCATATTCCTCAGTAGAGCCAGACCCTATTAGATAAATTACTTAATGGGCAAAAAACAATTTATAATCAGAGGTATATTCACTCCTTTAAGCCACTAATTATTAAGATTTAATCCTACTGTACTAAATGAATTTTTCTTTCCCTGAAAAGTGTCGGTAACAGGAGGGAAAATAAAAAGCTAACTTTGCCCTGAGAAATAACTTCTTCACTCATGGAAATATGACCAAGAAAAGAAAACAAAGTGAAGAAACATAATTATGCTTGTTAATCATCTTTCCTTTACAGTGGTAATACAGAATATTCTGGGCAAAATAACGTCTCGAAAATCACACTGACACAGCAAATTCTATTAAACAGGTAGCTCCCCAAAATGCATTACCCCAAGTTTCAATACCAAAAAACATTTTTTAGCATATCGAGGTAAAAGTCAGTTTCATGTTGTTCATGGAAGTTATTCTTTTCTCTGTGTATGAAAACACTTATCAGAATGACAATCACCAGAAAAGGACTTTTTCGATCTGTTGCTATTCAAATAATACTAGTTACCTGGGCATTTGGTGCCAATGTATTGGCCCAGTCTGCATAGACGTGTCTATTGAACAATGCCGACCAGGCGCGGTGGCTCACGCCTGTAATCCTAGCACTCTGGGAGGCCTAGGCGGGAGGATCACTCGAGGTCAGGAGTTCGAGACCAGCCTGAGCAAGAGCGAGACCCCGTCTCTACTAAAAATAGAAAGAAATTAGCTGGACAACTAAAAATATATAAATAGAAAAAATTAGCCGGGCATGGTGGCACATGCCTGTAGTCCCAGCTACTCGGGAGGCTGAGGCAGGAGGAT
>JAQIFY010005955.1:0-10661 GCA_028533085.1 Varecia variegata
GGGGTTATAAAAGTTCTGTTTTCAGAACCCCCAAAATCTCCATGCTCCCCCTTTGTTAGGGCAGAAGGCAATAAAGCAGAAGTGACCCAGATAAGAGGTAAGAGCGCGTTTTGGGGGTTGGAGGTGGAGGGACAAGGATAACAACAGCTTGAGGCCTCTCATTCTCTGGAATGCTATTTATTTATGCAATTCCAAACATCTGCGTTTAAAATGAAAAGGAGCAGTCCATTAGCTCTGTCCATGCCTTTATACACCCATGAATTCAGTCAACAAACATTTGTTCATTCATTAAATATGTGCCCTGGGGCTGGATACAGTGCCAGGTGCTGAGTACTTGGCAGTGTCTGAGAACGTCCAGAGTGATGTCTCTCACCGGGGAGTGGAGTGGGCATGCCTGAGAGCCGCGTACCCGTGCGGGCCCAGCCAGGACCCTCCCCTGCTCCAAACTGAGAATTAAGACTGTGGAGAAGGCGTCTGGGGATGAAGACTTTGAAAAGCTCCCCAGCTGATACGGACGTGAATCTCTGGTCCAGATACGATGACCAGATTGGAAATCTGTCTCTCCAGATGTGCCTACAGTCCTACCTCTCCAGGAAGGCGTGGGCACAGTCCTCCTCTTGGGTTTGTTCATCCGTTCATTCACTCCATTGGAATTTCTGAGCCCTTGCCAGGTGCCATGCCCTGTGCTAGGCATGGGGTTGCAGACTGACCCTGCTCCCCTGGGCTCTCACAGGACGCCACTCCCCTTCCCTGCAGTGCTCCCACTGCATTCTCATCAAAGCCAAAGTCCTTCCAGTGCGCCAGTGACCAGGCCCAGGACCTCCCCCTGCCTGCTCCAGCCGCCAGGCTCCGGCCAGATCCTCCGGCAGGCCTGGGTTCTGGCTGCCCCTTCTGGAATGCTCACCCCAGAGGCCCCCTCTGCTCACTCTGTTGTGGCTACAACCTGCCCCCTCGCCCCAGCAATGCTTTACCTGATCTTATGCTTTGGTTTTCCCCAGCACTTAGCACCTTCCACATTTTCTGTCCTTTTCTGATTTATAACTCCATTGTCTATGTCCCTCTGCCTCCCACCACTCCCACGAGGCAGCCCAAACACTAGGGCAACACTGGCCTATAGTGGGTGCCCAATAAATACTTGTTGAATGAATTAAGCAAATAATAACACAGGTAAGTGTAAAATTACACCTGTCGAAAGCCCTGGCTGGGGAGAATGAGTAAAATGAATCTCTGAGTTCCTCCCAGCTCATCCACTCTATACTTTTACTTTTGCTTTTCTCTGAAACATCAGTCAGTGTTTACGAGTATCCTGTGTGCCCAAATTTTTGGTATCACTGTGCTTTTCCCACGGCCCCGGCCTCAGGAGCGGGGCATGTGTCGCAGCCAGAGAAGTGGGCTTCGTGGAACTGCAGCCCAGGCTCTCTGACATCCCCGAGAGTGAGGCCAGCAGGGGACGGTTGGTGGCCAGTCACGTATTCAGTCAGCACGAGACACTGAGCCTGTTCAGAAGGGTGAGATAATGGGATTTCAGAGCAATTGTAAAAATACCTAACATGCCAGCAGGGAATGAGACAGCAGATTCACAAGGTCCCAAGGCTTCTGACCCTTTATGGAAACCAAGGGCGAGAGAATCTCCAGGAGAGAGTGTTACGGCATGTCAGGAGGGGGTGGTGCTCGCATAGAAAGAGGGCCTAGTGACCTGGAGAGCAAGTTCTTGAGGCCATCATGGGCTGCCCACAGTAACCTCACCCCCAGAATCCCAGCAGAGATGGGAAAAGCCACCCCTCTGAGGCCAAAGGACCGTATCAAAGGACTAGCCCATCAAAGACAGGATGTGTCAGTCATGGCCCCAGAGGCAGCCAGTCCTGTCCCAGCCCTGCCCAGAAGGCAGAGGGGGCAGCAGCCTTAGCCCAGCCATCTGGATCCTTCTCTGTCCCAAGGAAACAAGGCAGGGGTGGGGCAGCAGCAGGTCATTGCAGGTTGATGCCCTCAGTCAGGCCCCTTTCTTCTGTCTCCACCTCTGTCCCCAGGCAGCTTTTGGCACCTGCCTATTGGGAGTGAAACTGAGTGTCCAGCATCCTGGTCAGGGGGCCTCCACGGGCCAGTCTTTGGCCTGGCTGGGGCGCCCCTTTCCCAGGGACCAGGTGTGGTCTCCAGGAAAGCTGGGACGGAGAGCAGACTGCTCCAAGGAGAGAGTGCTATCCTGTGTTCTCTGAAGTAGGGGGGCCACCTGCCAGCATCTTCCTGAGGCCCCAGCCATTGCTTGGTGCCCCAGAGCCACCACCTTTCTTTACAGGCACTAGGGCAGTCCCTGGTGAGCAGAAAGTTGGTGGATGCAGATGGCTCGGCCGAGGAGTCTGCAGTGAGAGCAAGAACAGTGGAAACAGCCCCATGCAGGGTTCTCAGCTAGTGCGGTGTGAAGCTGTCCACAGGGGCCCACAGGGGCACAGAGGTGACAGAGATGGCAGGCCAAGAAGCTGTAGGGAGGGAAGTTGAGGCAGGAGGTGGCCTGGGCTGGGTCAGAGCTGGCACACTGCAGCAGGAGTGAGACAGGAGCCCACAGGGAGGAAGGAATGCCAGGAATCTCTTCTGCAGGGAAGGAATCCAGGCTGGAATTGCTTGTGGATTTGATCAAGTCATCCCTGTCTCAAGCACCTTCAGTGGTTCTGGTGCCCCCAGATCCAAGTCCAAATCCCTTGTCACCTACAAGGCCTCCACCGCCAGCACCAGTTTCCTTTCCTGGTTTCTCCCAAGCCCCGGCCGCCGTGGCCTTGCGTTTCCCATCACTGTGGCTCCTTCCTTTGTGCCTCTGCCCTTGCCCTCTGCGCTTCTCCTGCCTATTCCTCACGACAAAATGCTACCACTTCCTGGAAGCCTTCCCCTAACACGCTGGTGCCCTTGGTGACCCAGAGTGGCAGAATGGCTCTTTTGTCTGGGAGTGTCCCTTCCTGAACCACAGACACATCGACACAGGTGATCCAGGCCCCAGGCAACGTGTGTGGAATGGAGACGTCTCCTGTGTAGGCTGGAGGTCAGAGGAGTTGGCTTCCCCATTCTCTTTCACCCAAGCTCGACAAAACCTCTGATGAAAACCAACACTCCCAAATGCAAGGGAAAAGCAGAAAAGGACAGAGCTAAAGTCAACATACAAACAACATAAAGCACGGAGGCTTCCAAAATCCTGTCTCTAACCCCACAGTCCAGTTCAGCAGGCCCCAGAGTGGGTTCCTTGAGGATAGTAACTCTATCAGGGACAAAAGGAATCCGTGGCCGTATGCACGCCTCCATGCTGTATATGCCTCTCATCCACTAGCACATTAAAGGCTCTGAAAAGTCCTGCAGGAAAGTACCTGTTTGAGTTGATCAAACCCAGCACTTCCCAAGTTTATGTAACCAGGGAATCTGTTGTGTACGTGTGTGACGCATGTGACACCTATTAACATTTCCCAGAGCTTTGGTATTTGACAAGCTTGAACCTCCTCTGTGCCTGAAGTGCTGCCTGACTTCAGTCAAGTTCCCTGGCTGCTCCGAACCTCAGACACCTATTTGCAAAATATGTTCCTTATGTGGTCAGTGAGAGTGAAGCACAGGTCTGGCTAGTGGTCCCAGGAAGAGAGACTAGCTCGCATGGGACACTTCTATGTTTCTAGCCATGTGGTTACGGTCCAGGGCTCAGGGGACAGCAGCGGCAGTGAGCAGTTTGGAGGGCATTATTCTGGGCTGCGTGCCCAGGAGCCCTGGCAGGAGCCGTATCCCCCTGCCCAGCCCATGGACATCTGACCGAAAAGCCCCCTTCCAGGCAGCAAGCATTTCCTGGGGTCCACACCATCCTGGCAGCCCTCTATGCAGGCCCACCTTGTACCAGCTGGCCCTCTGCTCTGCAGCCACACAGAATTTCTGCTGTTCCCCCCGCACCTTGTTCTCGGTGGTCTCGCCCTGGCCTATCCTCCTCCCACGCTCCCTCCCTGCTTTGACAGCCGGCTCAACTGCAGGCCTCAGCCGGAGACGGAGCTGAGGTGCTCTGGCTCTGGGAGGTTTTCTGGGTCCCTTCAGGTCACGAGTTTCTGTGTTCCGGTGGAATCTCTGCTTCCTACTTCACAAATACCTGCTCCACACATTGTCAGTTTCTGTCATCTGCCTCCAGCTAGCTCGAGCTGCCCCAGGTCAGAGCTGCTGCGCTGTCTGTGCCCTGAGATGCTGGAGACAGTGCTTGGGCATGTGATTCCCGGCTCCCTCTCGCCCCTCCGGACCTGTTCCTGGTGTCCCCTCCCTCCCTCCTCCTGTGGGGAACTGAGGATTGCATCATCCTCCCGATGCTGAACGTGATGAATCACCTGTCCCCAAGTCCCAGATGGTAGGAGCACAGGGGAAGTGCTGCAGACTGTGGCTGGGCCTGGTCACAGGGAAGAAGCCAGTGAGGGGTGGCAGGGTGCCTGCACAAGGGGATCCTCCCACCCCCCACCCTGTGCACAGGTGGAGCTGTGCAGAGGTGTGGCAGTGTGGCCCTCAGCTGAGGCGGGTCCTGGGAACCTGGGCAGCCCTGGCAGATGCTGAGCTGGGCAGTGACAGGGACGGGGGAGGACAGAGCTCAGAAGCATAGCCCAGCCCAGACTGCCTGACAGGCGCTGGTGATGGGGCAGCCCCGAGTATCCGATGAGGAGCCAGGGCCCAGGGTGGCTCCCTCCTGAAGCCTGAGGTGGGAGGGGAGCAGCAGCACTGACACAGGTACAGGTGAGGGCAGGGCCCAAAATGTGGCCCTGAGGCCTTCTAGCTTGGCCAGACCAGCCCAGCAGGAAGCCAGGGCTAGGAGGGCCAGGCAGGGAGGGAGGGGATCGCAGGCTGGGCCCAGTGCCATGAGAAGCCCAGGGGCTCCTAAAGAGGACCCCTTCTGCATGAGGCCAGGGTGGTCGTGCTTCCTTCCATGCCCTGGAGTCTGGGTCTGCTGCAGTGGGTGCCCCCTGGGTGGAGCTGCCCATGGGCAACTGGCCTGCTTTTGCCCCTGGCTGTCTTCTCCAGCCCTCCTGTGGGTCACTGTTGGGAGCTCGAGGCCACAGCTGCCAAAGAAATACCACAGTGCATAGCACTGTGGGCCTGGGAGTGGGGCATGGTGGGGCAGACAGGGTGAGGCCACAGTTCTTCCAAATAAGCTAATCTGCTCTCGCCACCCCCTGCTTGCATCTCTTCCTTGGTGTCCTGCAGGCAATCAGGACAGCATTCAGCTCCGGCTTCAGCCTCCTTGGCCCTTTGGGATGATCTTGAGCCCCCTCCAGCCTTACCTCTCATTCCTCTCCACCTGGTGAATCACTTTCCACTTCCCTCTGTCCTGAGCACTTGAGTGCTTAGCTGTGGGATGCAAGGGCAACCCTGGCACCCCGCTAAGTCCTGCTCGCCCTCCACTTGCTGTTCCAGGGGAGAGTGACTCTGGCCCCCATCCAGGCTGGAAGCCCCTCCCTGCCTGCAGCCCCTGAGCTCCTGCCTCTCCCCTGCCAGCCCAGTGCACAGCATGGGCCCAGATGCAACACTCCTGACAAGGCACTGAGGATGCCACGGTAACAGCCTCTGCTCAGAATGCCCTTCCAGCCTGCAGGCTTCTGCGTACTCACCAGTCTGATTGCAGGGTGTGCCCTGCTCTGCCAAGCACCAGTGCGCTCAGCCTTCCTGAGTATGGGTCCTGGGCACCCCTCTCCTGGGGGTTTACTGAGCCTGGGTGCGGGGCCTGAGTCATGTGGGCATTACGGAGTTGTCCAGACCAGTTCTGAGAGCTTTCGAGTCATGCACATTAGGGCTCCTCTTTGGGGGCCCGGGCCCCTGGATCCCTATTCTCTGTCCTGGGTCCCCTCACCTGTGGGTTCCTGCTACACCAGAGCCATCACCTCCCTGCATCTCTGCCCTCCCTGCTCTTGGCCTCCTCGGCTGAGACACTCCTGGCGGGTAGCCTGGTTCTACTTGTCCCTCCCCTCTCCCTGAGCTTGTCTCAGATCAAGCTTTCCTGATCTGAGCTTGCTGCATGTCCTGTGGCCCTTTTTCTGAGATCCCATCCTCTAGTCTCTGGGGCCGTCCTGGCCCCAACACCCACTGCCAGCTCTCCCTAAAGTCCTCGTCAAAGCTCCTCAAGAGGTTGTTTATTGTCTGACAGCTCCCACTCCCAGCTCTGCCCGACACCAGGCCTGGGCTGGGGCTGGGGCGGCAGTGTGGGCAAGCCAGGCCCTGACCTCAGGGCTCTCACAGCCCAGTGGGCAAATAGTTTACAACATCATGATACCCGTTACTGCAGGAGGCAGAGCAAGGTACTGTGGAGGCTGGGTGGGCAAACAGGGTTCTGTACGGCAGAGCGTCTGGAAGACGTATTTGAGCCTTTGCGGACTCCCTGGCTACTTGAGCTCAGCCCCTTATCTGTTCACCGTCTCCTGATGGCCTCTGTGGTGACCACCTGCTCTTGTGTCCCCATGACGGGCTCCATGTGGGCTGACCTCTTGGACTGAGGGCCCTTCTGCCTGGTATACTCAGCTCCTAGCATGGTGCCTGTGACTCACAGACGGCTTGAGGAAAGAAGGGCTCTGACCCCTAGAAGGAGGCCACCCCTCTGGTCCTAGGCAGCTGAGGGAGCCTCCATGAAGGTCCCCCCCCCCTAAATTCTCTGCCTCCCTCCTGTCTGAACCAAAGGGCTCACCTGTTGTTGCTGCTGCTTTTTAAATTGTGAGCAGGTATGTCTGTTGCTGGGGCAGCCTGCTCCAGGCTCTAGTGGTAGCGGAGGGCAGGGCACCTACAGCAAAGCCAGCCTACCATGGGCCTGCCGGCTGTGCCTCCTGCTGAGCAGGGCAGCCAGGATGTGCAGAGGGGCTGGCCCGCCCCATGGTCCTGATGACAGAGCCCAGACATGAGGGTGCTTGTGGAGGCTGAGCTCCATTCTCACCTGCTGAGCACTGCCAGGTGAACGTCCCAAGGTGCAGGGTGAAGGTTGTAGGTAGAAACTAGGTAACCACCCTAGTATGCTGTCAGCAGTCCTACCAGTGCCTGAGCCTCGCCTGGTGCACCTCCTCCTATAGGTACGATAACCTGGATGCGCCTAGCTTCTCAGTAAATGCCCACTACCATCATGCTCTCAAGCCTGGTCCACAAGGCCCTTCTGATCTAACCCTGCCTCCTTCTCCACCTGAGCCCCAGCCCCAGAAGTCGCTTCTGCTTCCCAGCAGGGCTGTGTCAATCGATGTCCTGTGCTTTTGTACAAGCTGTTAAGGCTTTGTCTAAAATGTCCCCCATGACCCCTCCCACATCCCACTCCCCACCAGGGAGACTCACCCACAACCTAGGGCTTGAGGTAGGCACCTCCTCCTATGAGGCCTTTGCAGACTCCTCTAGGCAAAGCAAGTGTGCCTGCTCTGTGCTGTGACTGTGGCAGTCCCCATCACCCTGCCACTCTTTTTCCCCTTCACAGGAAAGGATCCATGGCTTCTCTGTTGTATCTCCAGGGCTTGGCAGATGGAATTGCTCAATAAACATTGAACATATCGACTGTCTTAGTCAAGATTCCTTTGGTTACAAGCTTAGGCACAAGGAAGTGTCCTTGAGAAAGGCCTCATAACTGCAGGAAGAGAAGGGTGGTGTTGGGCCTGTGAGACAGCTTGAACCAAGGACTGACAGCACCAGAACTCATTTGCATCTTCTGCCCCTGCTCTGATTCCTCACCACAGCAAAAGACTGGACCACCATTGGCTCTGGAGCTATCTGGTTCCAAATCCTCAGGGTTTACATCCTCACATTGACAAATCCCAGGGAAGAATGCTAATTGACCCAGCTTGAGCCAGTTGCCCACCCTTGGACCAACCACTATGAGGAGAGTATCTAAGAAGATGGCAGTTCCCATTCAAAGCTCATGGCTGGAAAAGAGTGAAGAATGGATCCTAGGAGAAGGAGGATGCTGCTCTGGGCAGGCAAAATGGAGTTAAACCCTGCATGAGTCAACAAATGAATAAATGAGTGAGCCAAGAGCTATACGTGTCCTTACAGATGATGCTACAACTTCTGGAATGTTTGCAAATCATTCTCATCTGTTCTCACAAAAGTTCTATGAGCCCACATCTCACAGATAAGGAAAGAGGCTCAAAGTCACACAGTGAATAAATGCAGCCAGGATTTCACCTCCAGAAGGCATATTAGATGTGCGTGCTTAGAGGCTTTCCTCCCACATAAGTGTGGGCAGCTAGACCTCTCCTGAGCAGTTACTGGAGAAAAGGGTAAGTGTTCACCTGTGAGGGAGAAAAGGAACTCTGCGAAGGGTTATCTCCAAGCCCATTTCTGCACCAACTCTCTTGTCAAATCTTCTCTTGCCTCAGTCAGCAGTGTATGTGAGAACATAGCATTTGAGATCATGCCATCCTTGCTTTAGGGTTAGACTGTGATCCTCCACAGTGATTATCTTAGCTTGTGACTGGAGTCATAAGGGCCCAGGACATGGGGGTCATTATCCAGAACCAGACACAGATGAGAGGGCCTTTGACCTGGGAGTTAGAGGGCAAGTGGGCAGCTGAGTTTTCACCTCCTACTCTCTCTGCCACACACACCAGGGAGCTCATTGCTTTCTCCCGTATCTTTACTCTAACACAGGGCACTTTCTCCAGTGCATTATGGTCAGCTGCTAGACTTGCTTCTTAAGGTCAATGTCTAGATCTGTCTATCTTATCCTCCCAGAACTTGAGGTCTATGGTAGATTGTTTGCAAAGATGGCCACGGTAGCTCCTCCTATTCCTCTGTGCATGTCCCTTTGCTGCACATCAGAACATACAGCTGCTTCTTCCATGAAGAGGTTGAGTCTATTTCCTGACCTCTTGCCTGTGACTTGCTTGACCACTAGAATTCAGCAGCCTAGTCCTCAAGAAGCCTTACAGCTTTTGCTCTTGTCCTGTTAGCATCTGCTGAGCTGCATGTGAACATGCCTGGGCTAGCCTAATGGAGCATGAATAACCACATGGAGTAACAAGTGCCATCCCACTTGAGGCTCACTAAACTGACTGACTACGGCCAGAGCCAACAGTCAGAACCAAGATGATCTTGGACCTTCCAGGCCCAGTCAAGCTACCAGAAGACTTCAGCCACACTAATGACCGAGGTGAGACTAGTAGAAAAATCTCTCATCTGAGCCCAGCCCTAATTGCTGACTCACAGAATTGTGAGCAAATAAAACCGTTATTTTAAACAGCCAAGTTTTGAAGTGGTGTGTTACCCAGTAATAGAAAATATGTACAGGAAAGTTCCTGGTTATAGTAGGTTGAATTATCTCTTCTCCCAAAATATGTTCAAATCCTAGTCTCTCATACCTGTGAATGTGACCTTATTTGGAAAGAGGGTCTTTGCAGATGTAATCAAGTTAAGATGAAATCATACTGGATTATGGTGGGCCCTAAATCCAATGACTGATGTCTTTATAAGAAAAAGGAGGGGGAGATTTGGATACAGAGACACAAAGAGATACAGGGAATAAGGCCATGTGATGACAGAGGTAGAGATTGAGGTGACTCAGCTGTAAGCCAAGGAATGCTGAGGATTTCCAGGAGCCACCAGAAACCAGGAGGAAGCAAGGAAGAATTCTCTCCTGGTGACTTCACCAGGAGCACGGCCCTGCCAACACTTTGATTTCAGACTGCTAGGCACCAAAACTGGGAGAAAGTAAATTCCTGTTGTTTTAAACCACCCAGTTTGTGGTAATTTGTTATGGAAGCCCTAGGAAATGTATTCACTATTTCAGAAGTTTTGCTCAGAGAGTGCTAGCTGGCTGAATGGAGAAGCTGAGAAGCAGAGGGGAATTAAACCGCCCCCCACCCCCCAGCACCTGGCCCCTGTACTGGCTACAGGCACAGCGCTGCTGGGTCACCATTTCCCAGGGCTCAGACCCCTATATCTTCTGCCCAGCCCTCAGTGCCTGGCTCTAGGTTTGAGCACACAGAGGAACCCAGGCACAGTGCTTAGGGCTTTCTTTGAAATGAATGCTGTGTGTGCATACACATTGTTTGCATATCAAAGTAGTTTATGAAACTTTAAATATGCTTAGAAAAGGGCCTGGGCATGGTGGCTCATGCCTCTAATCCCAGCACTTGGGTGGCTGAGGCAGGAGGATCACTGGGGACCAAGAGTTCAACATGAGCCTGGGTAACATAGTGAGACCCCATCTCTACCAAAACAACAACAACAACAAAACAAAAAAACAAAAATAATTAGCTGGTCATGGTGGCACACTCCTGTAGTCCTAGCTACTCAGGAGGTTGAGGCAGGAGGATTGCTTGAGGCCTGGAGTTTGAGGTTGCAGTGAGCTATACTTGTGCCACTGCACTCCAGACTGGGAGACAGAGTGAGACCCTGTCTCTAAAAAAAAAAAAAAAAAAATCAAAAAGAAAGGAAAGGCCGGGCGCGGTGGCTCACGCCTGTAATCCTAGCACTTGGGAGGCCGAGGCGGGCGGATCGTTTGAGCTCAGGAGTTCGAGACCAGCCTGAGCAAGAGCGAGACCCCGTCTCTACTAAAAATAGCAAGAAATTATCTGGTCAACTAAAAATATATATAGAAAAAATTAGCCGGGCATGGTGGCGCATGCCTGTAGTCCCAGCTACTCGGGAGGCTGAGGCAGTAGGATCGCTTAAGCCCAGGAGTTTGAGGTTGCTGTGAGCTAGGCTGA
>JAQIFY010005956.1:0-10661 GCA_028533085.1 Varecia variegata
GATAAATATAAAGCCATTAAAAATAATGGTGTAGCCTGCAAAGGAACGCTGCCTACTTCCCCATTATAAAAACATGCCAAAGAATGGAGCTATCCTCTGCTGATATTCATTTAGGTTGCTTCCAGTTTTTCTCTATATTGCTACAATGTTCCTCTTTAAAGCAAGAGACTTTGAGCAATAGGCTTATAATATTTGAGAGACAAATATTATCAACTTTTAATATTAACTTTTGATATTCCCCTCAAATTATAATTATGTTGAATTTTTATAAAATAAATTTTATTTGATTTCCCACATAACACTGGAGGGTCTAATTATATTAGTTTGACCAGGTAATACTGCAGATAGTGAAATTCAGAATCTTTAGACCAGATCTAAAGTCTTGATCTTAAAGTTCTGCATTCAGTACTGTTCTAGGCACTATAGATTCAACAGAAAACAAAATAAATTCCCATTCTCAGGAAGTGTACATTCTACTTCAGTGAGACAGAAAATAACAGGACAAGATCATGCATATTCAGGGTGATATGACCTCAGACTAATTTATTGTGTATTTCAAATTGAGCTCAAAGAGAACATTTGTATTGTTTCTAAAACAAATGAAAGATAAAGGTTTTAGGTGATGGATATTCCAATTACCCTGATTTGATCATCACACATTATATGCATGTGTTAAAATATCACATGTACCCCCAAAATATGTACAACTATTATATATCAATAAATTTTTAAAAAATAATAAGAGTGATAGAAAGTGATACCAGGAAAAAATTATATACAGGAGGAAAGGGAGTTTGAAGAATTGTGTGGGAGAATAGGAAGGAGCATCTAGGTTAGTGAGAAGGGGGTATGTAGGGCTAAGAATACCTGAGACAGAAGGAATGGTAAAGCTTGAGGCAGGAATGTGCTTGAAATGTTCAGGGAATGGCAAAGGTGGCCAGTATGGCTGGCGCAGCATGAGAAAGGGGGAAAAGAGCAAATGAGCACCTAGAAGCCAGATCTCTCTAAGGCCTTGTTAACTATAGCAAGAGCTTTGGCTTCTAATCGAATAGAGTGAGAAACCCATTAAAAAGGCTTGGGTAGAGAAGTAATCTAATAAGATCTAGATTGATCAAGATCACTCTGGTTGCTGTGTCAAAAGATTGTAGAGAAACAGGGGTAAAAACAGGGAGATCCGTTAGAAGGCTACGGCAAGAGACCACAGGAAGAGACAATGGTGGCTTGAGCTGGCATGGCACAGTGGCTGTGGAGGTTATAGACTCTGATGGTATTTGAAATTAGAGTCAGTGGGATTTATAGATGGACTAGAGGTGGATTGTGAGAGGGAAAAAATAAAGATGTTGCAAGTGATGCTGAGGTTGTTTTTTGGCCACAACAACTAGAATGATTCATTCAATATAATACTAAGACGAGGAAGATTTCTGGAGAGGCATGCTGATGTAGGGAGGCTATGAGGGAAGACGAGAGATTTGGTTACCATCATTTTAAGTATAAGATATCTACTAGATATCTAAGAAGGGTATTATGAGTTTGAAGCTCAGGGTAGAGTTCTGGGACAGAAACAAACAATTTGAAGGCTATCAATACATAGCATTTAAAGACAGGAGACTGAAGGATGTCATCCAGGTAGCAAAATGAGAGAAAAAAAATGAGAACTGAAATGTGGGAAAATTTGGTGTCAGGCAGATGAGATCAAACTAGCAAACGAGAGTGAAAGGAGTGGCCCATGAGGTGTCCCAAAGGAGAAATGAAGATTGAGTTTCGTGAAGGAGGGAATGTCAACTGTGTCAAATTTTGCTAGTAAGTTGAGTAAGTGATAGCCTAAGAAATAACAATACAGGTCACTGGAGACCTTGACAAGGAAAGTTTTGTTGGACTGGTAAGAGAGCAAGTGGGGACAGACGTTATCAGACAACATTATAGAGAAGTTTTGCAATAAAAGAAAACAGAGGGTTATATAGTGATACCTGGAGGGACTGAGTTCAAGAAGTGAATTTTTTTAAAGATAAGAACAAACTACTGCATATTTGTATACAGTTGAGAACACAGAGGGGAAAAATAGGTGATGCATGAGAGAGAGGACAGATGCTGAAGCTATGCTATTAGGTACCCAAGAAGGAAGGGGAATCAGTGCATAGATTAAGAGGCTGGGACAGGTCATAAACAAGGAAAGGAAGAGTGTATGGACATCCTCTTCTGATGGCTTCTGTTTTCTCAGTGAAATGGAAAGTGAAGTCTTCAGCTGAAAGCCAGCTAGGGAAGATGTAGTGGAGGAATGTGGAGTAAGGAAACATTGTGAGAGAGTACTACATTTCATAGTTCATGAGAGATCAAATGGAGTTGGGTTGCCAAACACCATTAAGGCTCACTTGATGTAAGGAGTCATCATAGTCACGAGAGACTAGCCAACAAGGTCCTGTGCTGTTTTCCACTTGTGTTTGCTTTCAGGAGTTCAGGTGCAGAGTGAATAAAAATTGGAGTTGACCAGGACTGGGGTTTTGCCAGTTGAGTTCCTTCATTATACACCTCCACCTGAAGTCTGCCCCACCCATGAATTTTTTATCTCTTCATGTCATTATATTGCCTTCTGACCTAAGCCAAATTGGGGGTCTTCAGTCACTTGCCACAGAATGAGTGCTAACTTTCATGGAGACTCTATCTCTATTTAACCAGAATATGAGACAAACTAAAGGAGAGAATTCTCAACTCATTAAGAACAACTAGGCATGCTGTTATATATTTTATGATTTTTATGGGAGTTTGCTGAGGAAAGTCAGATTTAGAGCCAGAGGGAGTTTTCTGGGCAAGTCACCATTTCCACCTCAAGTGTTAGTCTGACTTGAACTGCAAGTTTTTCTTTTTATTATTAACTTATTTCTCCAGCAGTCAGCTTCAGTTCTCAAAATTCTGCTCAGAAAAGAATCCCTGTGTCTTTGGGCACTCTGTACCCTGAAGCTCTCATAGTAGCTCGTGGTACACTAGATATGCATCTCTAAGGGGTTACCTTCAAGTGCATTTTTCTAACCCACTTTTCCACATAAATGCAAAAATATTAAATGTGGTAACTTGAGATTTTCTTATTTTTATAATTAACACAATAGGTCTTAATTCCTCCACAGACACAGTGTATAGGACCAAAGATGTCTAATCCCTAGAAACATTTTTATACCAAAGGCAATGTACCTAAAAAGTCATGCCATGCATGCAAAATATGTTTGTCAAAACACATATAACCCTGTATATCATCAGAGAAAGGTTAGTTCAATAAGTTTCTGTATTGAATGCAAAGAACGCACAATAGGGAAATCAAATGGGAAAAATATACACATAGTCTAAGTATTTGCCAGAATACTATCTTTCTTTCAAGTGAAAGAGCTTTTAATATGTTTTCTTTTCTTCTATTCCTTCTAAAAAAAGGAATTTATACAGAGAAAATCAGAATCAATTCTCTCTTTCTCCTGTTCTAATATTCTTTGTTATTATTTTAGAAGATTCCAAAATCCTTATAGCATAAAAAATAAATTGATTCAAAAAAGACGAAAGTATGTTTTGTATCACTTCTCTGTGATGACATTTTCTTCTGTACCCAAACAACAGGATAGTCAGTGGCTGACCTCCAGAGCACCATATACATATTTCACAAAATAACACCATCTGCTAGTCAGCTTGCATATTTACTAGAAAATCACATTCTTATGGCTCCAGATCATTTCAACCAAGAGCATCAAATTGTCCCTCTTTGAAAAATAGATTAACAGAAAATTATAATTAGTTAAATCTATACACACACATACACCCCCCCATATACTGATTTTCAATTTTCAATATAAATAAAATCACAAGCTTTAAAGAGTTTGTAATAAAACCCTTAGGAACCCTTTCCAGTAAAGTACCTTCAGAAACTGTAACCTACTGAAAAGGGTAAATTATTTAAGATTAATTTTAGTTTGATGTCTAGATATACAATTTTGGCAAATCTTAACATTATATGCATTTTTGTCTTATTTTTCCCTGAAAATCAGTTTTTTCATTTATTTATTCTGTTAACCTTCATTGTTTTTTAATTTGTCAACCCAATTTGTTATTTATTCAAAATTTGAATAAACCAAATGACTGGGGTCTGCTGATACATATCAAAGTCATTTCTGTTTGATCTAAACCAGTTATCACTCTTATAACATGAGAATTAGACCCTCATCTCCCATACTTTAGAGATACACACTTTTAGCAACTTCCAACTGCCCAAATAATAGTATTTCACAGTGCAAAAAAAAGGTTACTTTTAATCAGAAAAAGATGGGAAATTCTAATTTAACATACACCACAACAAGATGATCATGGTCTATCTAGTCTAAGAAACAATTTTATCAAGTTTCTAAATGATCACATATCAGAAAAAGATTTCAAGAGATTTATAGTCCAATAAACAGGTCATTATAGTCCACAGGTTTATTATAGTCCAATAAACACACATTTCTAGGTGTGGAGACTGTTGCTCAAAAGGGTGATATCTAGAAATTGAGGTCACCTGCTTTCTAGTATGCAAATACACGGATTTCATTTCACTACCTTTCCGAGGAATGCTTTCCAACTGAGTTACTATTGGTAGGCCCCAGTGAAGTGATGGAATGTAATTAACACTGTGCTCTGTTCCAAAACATCTCTCCCACCAACATGGTGCCTAAAATTCCCATTAGAAACATCTTTTCTTTGAGTTAGAATGTGGTGTCCACTAACCCTCATCTAAAAAGCAAATGCATATACTAATTTGAAGAAAATTGTTATAATATAGCCTCTGGTTATTGCCCAAGATAGCATAGGGACCCATACCAATAGGCCCAAAACAGCTAAGTTTTAATAAAATAGTAGAAAACATAATTCCAGCTGAAAGAAGAGTGCTTCCTATTATGCATAATACTAATAGTGAATACTGGGTAGAATATTAAATTGGAAATGAAAAGGGAATACCCCTTGTTCTTTACATTTAAAAGAGTACCATTCATTTATTGGGCCATTCCACACACTTTATTGAGTACCTGTTATATGGAAGTATCTTATTTGTACTAGGTATACTAATATGCTTAAAATATATTGAGACATCAATGTGTGCATATAGCACCTGTATTTTTATCTCTCTTATTCTAGTAAGGTAGCAAGAACTTTGTGGTCTCTGCTTCACTGGGAATAGAATGGGGGAGATGATAATTGGCTGAAAGTCTGAGTTTTCTAAAGATCATCTCCTTTCCTGCCTTTTGTTTTAAAACTGAAACCGAGTGGATTGTGCTAGACATTCCAAGAGGGTTGAGGAAAAAAACAAAGGACGTTCTTAAAAGGTGACCTGGTGCAACTAGGGGAGAGATTTAAAATTCATCAATACCAGAAAGGGTCCCTCTTCTGCTCTGGGAAGAGGGCAGAATTTGGGATGTGACTGGCTGCATGAAATAGCTAGGTAGGCTGCATTCTAGAGCCCAAGGCTCCCAACTCCAACACAACTCCCACTCCCCAGCACACAAGCAAACTCAGCACAAAAGCAATGGAGCCACCCACCTTTAGGACGCTAGGCAAGCTTAGATCATGACCAGTGGTGACCAGGACTGATCAAAGAAAACTGTTCTCTCTCCACCATTCTGCCTTACAAGCCCCCTGGTACTGCTAAGTAACTCTGGAGGAGAGGAGGCCTAATAATGACAGGTTGAACAGCCCTTCAAACTAATAGGAGAGGGTTTTGTGGTTAATTCAATTAAAAAAAATAAGGGAATATGATATTTTGTGCACCCCAAAGTTTGTGCAGCTACACAAAGATGAAAGAGACACAGACATAGAGATTGCTTTCGAGTTATTCAAAATCTAGTGATGGCAACTGATATAGCAGTAATTTCCATGAGTATGGTAAAGGCTACAAATCATGCATTTCCAGGTTGCTGTCAGTTCATGGATGAGATACAATTGACTCTGCCAAATGATTATTTCTACACTAAATGAGCATTAAAAAGTTACAACAGAATACCTTATATAAAATAGACAAATACATATCTATTGTATTCCATTGCATTATAGTCAGGCAAGTTTCCTTACGAATAGGTGATACGACGTACCGACGGAAGCTTATTTTAGCTATTCTTAACCCACATAGCAAAATAATTATCCCCCATATAGCTGTGTTTCAGTTCTAAGCCAAGTACTAATACTTTCTAATTACTTACAACTAGCTAACAATCTACTTTTGGCTAAGTTGTAGTTCATTTCTTATTAATTAATTGTAAAAGACAAAAATATGGATTATATATTACCTCCTCTTCATATTCTAACTCAAATAGAAAACAAATGTAAAGCCTTTTCCAAGACTAGTAATTTTTAATTCCAAAAATTCTATACTACATGACTGAATATAAGGTGGTATAATGAGAATCATTTTTTAATTTATCTACAGTGTACTAATTGTTTCCATCATTGTCACACATTACAAATGTAACAAGTAGCTCAGGTAGGGAGAGACATTTGGTATTTTTGCATGTCATAAAAAGTACAGTGGAATTATTGTTGTATAACATTGAGTCAATCATCTTTGTTGGGAGTTTTCGTATTACACTACAATGAGAAATGGTTAAAAATCAACTTTCCAAATGATTAATTAGAGAACTATTAGGCTAAGAAGTTATGGAAGATTTAAGTTTGCCTAAATTAGAATAATAATTCAAGGATTTTGAGTTTTAACAACTACCTAATATGACTTATAATAGTGTAACTATCGTTTCTGGCAAAGGTCTTCGAATATTATGCATACATAATTTTATGCAGTTGTAAAGGTATTCGTATGACTTTTCCCACTTATAGTAAGTAAGTGGGAAAAGAAAGCAAAGCCATTTAGTTGGGGGACAGGGGCATCACTGATTGCCTAAGAGAAAGATGTGGTTATTAAATTTGTTTTTTAATACAAGACTAATTTTAATAAAACATGCAAATTCTAAAGTTGAGAAAGCAAAACAAAACAGAAAGAGCACTGCTGTTAATGGCACCCAAGGCACATTCTGATATGGATAATAGCACTTCCAATTACCATTTATAGCATTATTTGTCTGAGCTGAACACGCCTGTGTAGGCAACGTGAGCCATGTGTTTTCTACAATGCTATTAACTTGGACACACAGTGTATTTCAGACTGGCTACCTGGGCTTTGATAAAAATGTCCATTTGCTTTTCCATTATTATGAGATTACCTTTAAATGTTCCTTAATATTTCTTTATCAGTATTTCTAAGTATACCACTATTCAGGCCTTCATGGTTACTTTTCCTAATGCTAACCTGCCTTTGCCTCAACCCTAAGACCACCTTACTCTCTCATATGAGGCCAGAGCTTCCTCACTTTATAATGCCACTGTCTTTTTGGCCAGATTCTCATAGGAGACTAGAACAGGGAAGTAATAACCGATCTTGCCATGAGTCAAAGCTATATGTAATTTATTGCTAACATCAGTAGGAAAGGCATGTAGAGTTGTAAAAGAAGTTACAGCTTGTAATTGAGAGAAGATAAAAGAAAGTAGGGAAGGGGAGAGAAGAAAAGCTGACAGACAGGGAAGAATGGGACAGAGGAAATGAAAATGATTATAGCTGTAAGTGGCATCTCAAATGTGTCCAAGTACAGAGATAACTAAATGTTCCACAAAACATTGATTGTCCTGAATTATCTCTTCAAGAGGACCTAAAGTTCCACTTCCCCTAAGTTTCTCCTAGTATCCAACCAGGATATCACCTGGTATCTATTGCTTGGCCTGTTCCATGATGTCCCTCCAGGTTCTGAACATGCTCCTTCCAACAACAAACCCTCTAACTTGTAGGGAACATTACCATCTGCCTGTAGACCATGTTCCTCAGACCAAATCATTCATACTCCTCACTACAAAATAGAGCTGCATATCTTTAGTAGCAAAGGACAAAATTTTACTTAATTATTTTAAATGTCATCCCCTTTGGGTTTCAAATGTGGCTCTAGAATTGATAGTGAAATAGTGGATTTTGAGCATGCTGTGTGCCTGCTCAAGCAGTAAAGCAAGAGAGCATTCTATATAGAGAGAATGATCATCTATTAATATTATATCAGGCACTGAAAGGGTCATATATTAAGAAGATTCAATCATACATGGTAAATATTTACCATTTTAAGACCATATTCCTGAAATATTTTTTCAGACAACATGCCATGTAAAATTCTGAAATACCAGCAACTGACTAAAACATCTCAATAAAAGTTACAAGTACAGGGAGTTATGATTGAAGTTCAGAAGGAAAACACTCTGAAATATTAACTGATTTTTTTCTTGTTACTCCTTATCTTAGTCCATTTTGGATTGCTATAAAGGAATACCTGAGACTGGGAATTTATAAAGAAAAAAAGTTTGTCTCCCAATTCTGATGTCTGGAAAAGTTCAAGATTGGGTCTTTGCATCTGAGAGGGCCGCAGGCTACTTCTACTCACGTGGTGGAAAGTGAAGAGGAGCCAGTGTGTGCAGAGATCACACGGCAAGAGAGGAAACAAGGTGGGGGTGGTGGTGCCAGATTCTTTTTAACAACCAGCTCTTGTTGAACTAACAGAATGAGAACTCAGTGACTCTCCATGCCAGGGAGGGCATTCATCTATCCACGAGGGATCCATCCCCATGACCAAAACACCTCCCATTAGACCCCACACCTCCAATATTGGGATCAAATTTCAACATGAGGCTTGAGGGGACAAACATCCATATTACAACACTCTTCAATCCTTTCTGAGTTTGTTTGGCTAGAGAGTGAAATATTTATTATCTCAAAGAAGGTACATTTCAGCTAAAAGCAAATAAAAGACCTTGGAATTGTAACAGATAGGAAACTCAAAAGACTATGGACGGGGGAAAACTGAACCCAATCAAACGTGAGTTCAAACCTTCTCTTGCACTGACAACTGGATAATTATCCTCTGCTGAGTTGAGAAGAAGATGAAGTTGGAGGACAAACAAGGTTATCTTAGATCTTTGTCCACCTGTCCAGAGCAGGCTGGTCAAGGCTCGACAGTCACTGGACTTGAAAGGGTCATTAGAATAATGCAGCATCTGTCTCTACCGGCCATGGCCACAGAACTAGCTAGAAATGAGATATCTGCGCATGTTGGAATATATAGATGCCAAAACCTGCCTAACTATGCCAGTTTCCCACCCCTGGACTTGGGAGGGATATATATAATATATTCCTTCTCTTTTATTTAACTCTCACATTTCACATTACTCACCGATTTCCCTAAATCGCATTCTAAGTGCCAAAACTCTCATCCATCTTGTGAGAAATGCTGAGGTCCCACTGCCTGCAACATGGGGATGTTTGCTGTTTAGCGCTGTCACTGGGAAAAAAGGCCACCCTTGGTAAGGCAGAAGGAGTGTTTGCTGTTTGTTTTTCAATAATCAACCACCTTAAGCTTTGGTTAATGTTGTATGCTATTGATTAGAGTGAGAGCAAACATGTAAATTCTCTGTGGCCTTTTCCCTATGCTGATTTTAATGAGAATGTATCCAATATTCTGCCATTAAAGATTTATTTACTTTTTAAGAAAGGTTTTGTTTTTTTTTTTTAATCATGCTGAATAGGGGATTTTTGGTCTATTCTTTACTAGAAATTGCATTAAATGCATTTTTATGTTTTCAGAAATGATTATATACACACACACATAAACATGAAACTATCCTTGTATTTTTGGTGTTAACCCTTTTTGTGTCAATTTTCATAAATAAGTTGATAGGCAGGGGGTTTTTTGAATTATTTTTAGTATTATCATGTTAATTTCAAGTTTATACTAGTTTCATTGGATAAATTGAGTAGTTTTCTATCATTTCTCATATTAGGACAATTTAATTAGTACAAAATTATGTGTTTCTTAAAAATTTAAAGTAAGTAACCTGTAGAGATGTTTAAACTAAGCAGTACTTTTGGAGGTAAAGTTTGATTTTTTTCTCAATTTCTCTATGTTTTTTATTTAATCAGTTTTGTGATTTATATCTTTGTATCTAAACCAAAGTTCCCTGATAATCATATTTATTAATACACAATTTGTGGATGTTCTATTAGTGTTTTTATCTCTTCATCTCTTGTTTTTTCTGCTTCCCACATCTCTAATATTGTACTTTCTTACTCTTAATTCAGCTGTTGATTTTTCAGTTGTTTTCCTTTGCTGCAGTCTAGCTCATTATTTTTCTGCTACCTTCATCTTTCTTCATTGTTTGCTTCAGCTTCTTTATTATTTTTGTTAACCTTTGTGTTAAACTTCAATTTTAAGATAGTTCATTTTTTTATGCTTTCCTATAAAATGTAAACATTTAAGACTATGAATGTTTTTCCTAAGTATAGCTGTGGTAGACTTCCATATATTTTAAGGTATTTTAGCTATAATTAAATGTTAATATAAATAGTTGTACTATTGGTGTCCTTTTGAAAGTGTTTCTTTAAGGAGAGTGAATTTTAATCCCAGAGTGGTTAGACTTTTATTTAATATAATCAAATAAAATTGTGTTACTAGAATGTACCCTGTATACATTTATTTTTAATTTCAAAATATTAAGGGAGTACAAATATTTTTGTTACATGGATACACTGTATAACGCTTAAGTCAGGGCTTTCAGTGTGTCTGTCACCAGAAAAG
>JAQIFY010005957.1:0-10661 GCA_028533085.1 Varecia variegata
TAAGTACCCGGGAGTGCAATTGTTGTGTTGTATGGTCATTGCTTGTTCAGTTTTATGAGAAACGACTAAAGTATTTTTCAGAGTGGCTATATCATTTTACACTTCCCAAGAGCAAAGCTTTTAAAATAAGGCCAATTTGAAAATAAGCCCAATTCCTATTAAAAAATCAGGTGTTTTATTAAAATAAATTTGCTTTAGACCAAGGTCAAGCTCTGGCCTCCAGATTAGAATCTGCTGCTTCATAACAGATCATAAACTGCACTTGGGGACAGTTGATTTGGTATGTTATCGCCTGCAGCTTGAGCGTGTCAGAAAGAATGAAGTGATCATAAAGTTCTGAACAGTCATTTCCTCAGGCATCCTATGAGTAGCTGATAAAAACGTAGGGAGGCCAGTGAGTTCTGGCTGATGGTGATCGTTAGGGAGACATTTTAAAAAGTACTAAAGATATTTTTCATGGTGAAATGTTAAGTGCTGTTGAATTTTCAAAATTATAAACCGTAAATCCTTTAAAACAGCCTTGATTAAAATCCGTGTTAAGCCAAAGAACACAAGGTTCTAACAGCAATGTCTTTGAGAAATTGACTATCTTTGAGTTGTGACTTTGGGAAGAGAATGTACTGACCCAGCCATTGCCTTTTGTGATACAGGTGAGAGCAAAGCCCTGGAGAATATTACAAGTCAGTTACCTTGAAGACACCGACAATATAAACAATAAGCAGTTTGGGGTAAAAGTCCTTTTTGGAAAAAGTATATATACTGTGTATGTTATCACCATAACTGTAAGTACCTTGTTCATAAAAAGCTCTCATTCTGAGAACTTTAACTCCAGTGGTTAAATGTGATAGCCTTTAACTTGGACTCTGTTATTATATAATACAACAAACATCCAGCCATAATGTGCGTGTGGTGTCCAAAATATTTAATCACATAAGTATTGATTTATGTGATTAAATAATGAAAAAAATACTATTTTCAGCCAGGTTATCCTGTCTCATAAAGCACAAAAGTGAAGATAATGGAGGCTGGGCGCGGTGGCTCACGCCTGTAATCCGAGCACCTTGGGAGGCCGAGGCGGGAGGATTGCTTGAGCCCAGGAGTTTGAGGTTGCAGTGAGCTATGATAATGCCACTGCACTCTAGCCCGGGTGACAGAGTGGGAAAAAAAGAAGATAATGGGACTTAAACACATCTGACCAAACCCTGATCTATGAAGGTTCTAAATTCTGAATGATCATCACAAGGCAGTAACTTCTTAATCTCCCCCACAGTAGGAAAGAACTCCCCTCCACTCATCGCCTCTGGTCACCTGAGAATGGGGGCTGGGCAGAGGACAGACGCAATCAGATTACATACCCCAGCCCCTGTTATCTCAGGCCCTGTCACGCCTGGCTTCCACTTATTTGTTGGGGAAAATTGGCCTAACTCATTGCATGTTTGTAATAGGAAATTCAGTTTTCTAATATTTAACCCACTTTCTGTGACTTCACCTATTCCTTTAAAAGTTAACTGAAGCAGTATAGAAACTGCTCAGATCTTGGTGTTAGGACAAACACACCAGATTTCCTCCATGTGTCAATATTGAAACATGCAAAATAAAGGATGACTATAGCAGAGGTGTTTTTTTTTTTTTTGGTTTTTTTTTTTTTTTTTTTTTTTTGAGACAGAGTCTCACTCTGTTGCCCGGGCTAGAGTGCCATGGCGTCACCCTAGCTCACAGCAACCTCAAACTCCTGGGCTCAAGCCATCCTTCTGCCTCAGCCTCCCAAGTAGCAGAAGTGTTTTTAAAATACAATTCAGAATTTAGGCTTTTTCCCTAATAGTATAGCACACATGTGATTGTTCTTACAACAAAAGAGCCATTGGTGAAATGTCCTTACTGATGGTGGGATGGGTAATGGGTTGATTCCACATCCATGAACCTCAGATATTTTTAATGAATAGCTATCATTTATGGAACATCTATTCTATAGCGGGTGTTTTATGTGTATTACCTTGGATGGTCACAAAAGCTCAGGAAGTTAAGATTTAGTCTTATTTCATAGTCCCAAATCACAAAGAGGCTGTGCAGCTGGGAGGTGGCAAGAAATAGAACCAAGGTCCCAGTTGTCTTTCTTTTTTTTTTGTTTTTTTTTGTTTTGAGACAGAGTCTCCCTTTGTTGCCCGGGCTAGAGTACCGTGGCATCACCCTAACTCACAGCAACCTCAAACTCCTGGGCTCAAGCAATCCTCCTGCCTCAGCCTCCCAAGTAGCTGGGACTACAGGCATGTGCCACCATGCCCGGCTAATTTTTTGTTTCTATTTTTAGTTGACTGGCTATTTTTTCCTTTCTGTTTTTAGTAGAAACAGGGTCTCACTCTTGCTCAGGCTGGTCTCGAATGCCTGACCACAACCAATCCTCCCGCCTCAGCCTTCCAGAGTGCTAGGATTATAGGTGTTAGTCCCAACACCCAGCCCGAGAGTGCTTATTACTTGTCTCAAAACTGTGTTCCAGAGTCAAAGTTTAAGAATTCTGGCAAATTCTTTCCTGTCTCATGACTTTAACATTCACATCAGAATATTAGAGTTTCAGAGAAGTCCTGCTTTAAAGAAAAATATTTATTCCATTTAGTTGTTTCTAAACATATTTGGATTTGGAACTATTTTTGCAAGGGATGCCCAGGAGCATCCTGGAAACTTACTGTAACTGATGTGGAGTTGAAGTCTTCTCACTGCCCTGGAACTGACCACTGAGGCCTCCAGCTGAGGACAAAGAGGGCATTAAGTACCCCAGGTTCTGAAGGGAATTGCCATCCAAGGACATCATCCTGGTCTAAGTCCCCACATCTGGTCAATCCCCAACCCCCACCCAAAAGACTGGGTTGGGGAGATGGGAAGAGAATCACAAAAGTAGGATGCTGTTGGCTTAGAGCAGCACACTGTGACTTTTCCCTCCCCCTTTGTGAGGGGGAGGGTGGAAGGGTGCTTCACCACCAGCCTGCCAAATGAGCAGCTGCCCCAAGAGAAATTCTTCTGAAGACCTGGGGGCTGCACAAGGATTCTCCACACGGAGGCCATTGACACAGTCCAGTGAGCAATGACAGAGAAGCAGAGAAAAGCCTGTATCAGGATTCTCCAGAGAAACAGAACCACTAGGATGCATATATATACGTATATGTATGAAGAGAGATTTATTGTAAGGAATTGGCTCAGACGATTGTGGGGGCTGGCAAGTCTGAAATCTGCAAGGCAGGCCAGCAGGCTGGAAATTCTGCAGGCGTCAGTGTTGCAGCGTTGAGTCAGGAGGCTGCCGTCTGGAGGCAGAATTCCTTCCTTTTCCAGGGACCTCGGTCTTCTAAGGCTATCAACTGACTGGATGAGGTCCACCCACACTGAAGAGAGTAATCAGCTTCACTCAAATTCTACTGACTTAAATGTTAGTTATATCTAAAAATATACCTTCCCAGCAATATCTAGACTGGTGTGTGGCCAAACAACTGAGTACCACAGCATAGCCAAGCTGACACATAAAACTAGCCACCACAACCTCCAAGAGAGAAAATCTTCGAGTTAGAAAAGAGGCCGGGCATGGTGGCTCACACCTGTAATCCTAGCACTTTGGGAGGCTGAGGCAGGAGGATCCCTTGAGCCCAAGAGTTCTAGACTAGCCTGGGCAATATAACAAGATCTCATCTCTACAAAAAATAAAAAATTAGGCAAGTGCAGTAGCATGTTCCTGTAGTCCCAGCTATTCGGGAGGCTGAGGCAGAAGGATTGCTTGAGCCCAGGAGTTTGAGGTTGCAGTGAACTATGATTGTTCCACTGCACTCTAGCTTGGGCAAAAAAGACACTCCCACCTGGCTATATGAACACAGAGAAACTGGAGTACAGAAGAAAGGGAGTCCTCAGTGTAGATCCAGAGGCAATCCCCCTACACAAACACACACACTCCAAGATGGCAGAGGGAGAGAAATGGAAGCACAGAGCAAGCCTCAGCCATCTGCAAATCTCTAAACCACGAGTGCCCAGCCAATGCTGGGCAGCACAAGGGATGAGTTTTATATTGGAGCTATAAACTGGACTAGACTTTTTTTTTCTTTAAAGAGCCAGGTGTGTTGATCTGTTGCCTAGGCTAGAATGCAATGGTGCAATCATAGCTCACTGTAGCCTCCAACGCCTGGGCTCAAGAGATCCTCCTGCCTCAGCCTCACAAGTAGCTGGGACTATAGGCATGTGCCACCACGCCTGGCTAATTTTTTATTTTTTATATTTTGCAGAGAAAGGGGTCTCGGTATGTTGCCCAGGTTGGTCTCAAACTCCTGGCTTCCCAAAGTGCTGGGATTATAGACATGAACTACCATACTGGGCAGGACTAGACTTTTAATAACTGAAAATGATGGAATGTTCTAGTGGCATCTCTAAGGGATAGAAAACGAGGATTCAACAGAAAATGAATGACGGTATTGATGGAGAAAAATAAACCATTCGTGTTTAGACCCTACCTCACTGATATTAATAAATAAAAATGGCTGGGTCTTGTTATACTCCATTGCATTGACATTAATAAACTGGTAATATATTGCATGAGAGACCCCCAATTTGGAACAGCCTGCTTTAATTCATTTCTATCAATATTACCACAAGAAAGGCAGAGAAATTTTTTAAAATGTGTGAATGATTAAAAAATAGAAAAATATTTTTATTCCTATAACGAATTGGAAGTGAACTTATTTTCTCACATATCAGGCTGAGGGAAATATGTCTTTGAAAAATCTGTACAGAAATCATGATGGTAGCTGAGGACATTCATGCCACACCAGCCCTTAGTGCTGAGAACATGGGACCACCCACGAAAGATAACATCACAGGATGCTATGTGGCTCAGCAGACTCTGAAAACGTTTTCTGCATAAATTTCTACAATATCCAGAGTTCAAAGGAAAATAGGACAGAGTGTTACCAAGATACATTCCCGGAAAGGGAATTAGAATTTACATTCAACATTGATTAGCCAATTGTTCATTTCTTTCGAGCTATAAAACTTAAAAGGGAAGAATGACCAAGTGATGTTTTAAAAGAGGAAATTGGGATGATAATGAGGACATTTAAAATCCCCCACTCTGTCCTTTTTATTTCAAACAGCGGCTCAGTTGAGATTTATTGAATACTTACTGTAAAAAGCACAAAATTACAATCCCTCTGAAGAAAAGGGAAGGTGAACCCCGCAAGGCTTAGATCTGCTGCCAGGAATTTATTCAGAACATAGTACTGTATAAAAGACCCTCTGTCGAGCTTACCACTGTATCTCTGGCATCCATAACTAGCCTGACGGGGGAACCCAAAAAATACTTATTCAGTGACTGTGTAAATAGATGGATCCACGTCAGAGGTGTTGCTCATTTTATAAAGAAATTGTGCTTGACCTAACATGTCATGGGTCACCTCCATGCCTAAATTAGGAATCAAAAAGCTACTCTTGGCCAAGCACAGTGGCTCATGCCTGTAGTCCCAGCATTTTGGGAGGCCAAGGTGGGAGGATCACTTGAGGCAACATAGCGAAACTCTGTCTCTACAAAAAATACAAAAACTATTTGAGTGTGGAGGACAGACCTGTAGTCCCAGCTACTTGGGAGGCTGAGGCAGGAGGATGGATTTTGAGCCCAGGAGTTGGAGGCTGCAGCAGTGAGCTAACAATCCAAAGCTGCCAAACCACCCTGGACCCTCTGTCTGCACGTTCATTTTACATGAGAGAGAAATTCACTTTCTGTCTTTTTTTTTTTTTTTTTTTTTTGAGACAGAGTCTCGCTCTGTTGCCCGGGCTAGAGGGAGTGCCGTGGCATCAGCCTCGCTCACAGCAACCTCAAACTCCTGGGCTCAAGCGATCCTACTGCCTCAGCCTCCCGAGTAGCTGGGACTACAAGCATGTGCCACCATGCCCGGCTAATTTTTTCTATATATATATATATTTTAGTTGGCCAGATAATTTCTTTCTATTTTTAGTAGAGACAGGGTCTCGTCTCGCTCTTGCTCAGGCTGGTCTCGAACTCCTGACCTCACGCGATCCACCCGCCTCGGCCTCCCAAGTGCTAGGATTACAGGCGTGAGCCATCGCGCCCGGCCCACTTTCTGTCTTAAGCCACATTCATCACAGCTCTGTTATGAGTAGCCAAAAATTATCCTAAGGGAACCTAGCACCTAACTCAAACAGGGTAAGTCAGAGGAGACTTGCCAAAGGATGTCACATCAAAGGAGAGACCCTGGCAAACAACTCAAAGAGGTGGAGAAGAGTGCTCCAGTTAAGGGACCAGCCTGAGTGCAGGAGGCCTGGGGACAGGAAGTGTGCCTAGACATGGGCTGGAATTCACTGTGCAGCTTGCAGTGCAGCAGGTTGGGGGGAGTCGGGTAGGGGGAGGAGGAAGATGATGAGCAATGAAACCCAGAAGTCTACGAGGTTTTGCTGTACAGCAAAATGTCTTATGGGAAAAACAATGGTTTGTAGTCAGGGAGCTAAGTATATTAACCACAGCTGAGAAAAAATGCTTGAAATAAGATTGGACTTGGCCGGGCGCGGTGGCTCACGCCTGTAATCCTAGCACTCTGGGAGGCCGAGGCGGGTGGATCGCTCGAGGTCAGGAGTTCGAGACCAGCCTGAGCAAGGGCGAGACCCCGTCTCTACTAAAAATAGAAAGAAATTATCTGGCCAACTAAAAATATATATATATACAAAAAATTAGCCGGGCATGGTGGCGCATGCCTGTAGTCCCAGCTACTCGGGAGGCTGAGGCAGTAGGATCGCTTGAGCCCAGGAGTGTGAGGTTGCTGTGAGCTAGGCTGACGCCACGGCACTCACTCTAGCCCGGGCAACAAAAGCGAGACTCTGTCTCAAAAAAAAAAAAAAAAAAAAGATTGGACTAAGACTTCAAAATAGGCCTGGTGCGGTGGCTCATGCCTGTCTGTAATCCTAGCACTTTAGGAGGCCTAAGTGGGAGGATCACTCGAAGTCAGGAGCTCAAGACCAACCTGACCAAGAGCAAGACCCCGTCTGTACTAAAAATAGAAAGAAATTAGCCAGACAACTAAAAATATATATAGAAAAAATTAGCCAGGCATGGTGGCGAATGCCTGTAGTCCTACATACTCAGGAGACTGAGGCAGGAGGATGGCTTGAGCACAGGACTTTGAGGTTGCTGTGAGCTAGGCTGATGCCACAGCATTCTAGCCCAGGCAACAGACTCTATCTCAAAAAAAAAGAAAAAAGACTCCAAGATAAACTGTTTTGGAATTGTTGCTAGAAATGGAAAAGATGAGGAAATGGGTAGTTGACGTAATAGGAGATGGGTGATATTTAGGAATTTTATTTCAATCATCACTCAGTTGGTCAAACCTTAAGTGTGTTTTGGAGGGAACTCAGTATGAAAGATGCTAGCTTTTTTTTTTTTTTTTTTCTGAGACAGAGTCTTGCTCTCTCCTCTCCTACGCTAGAGTGCAGTGGTGTCATCATAGCTCACTGCAACTTCAAACTCCTGGGCTCCAGAGATCTTCCTGCCTCAGCAAGGAGCTGGGACTACAATCACACCACCATGCCAGGCTAATTTTTGTAGGTTTTTTTCTTTTTTGTGGAGACAGGGTCTTGCTGTTGCTCAGGCTGGTCTGCAACTCTTGGCCTCAAGCGATCCTCCTGCCTCAGCCTCCCAAAGTGCTAGGATTACAGGTGTAAGCTACTGCACCCAGCCTAGGTACTAATTTGATTTTAATCATCTCAGCAACAGCTACCCAATAGATCCCTTCCAAGTGTTAGCATTCTGAAATCACACAATCAATGAATGGATTACCAAGTATCTGTCTAAAACCTATTATGCTCTGTCAACAAGAATTTCTAAACTTTTAGAGTTTTTCTTTGTCAGGAAAGAGATAAAGTAGATCTTTGTAAGGGGGCTGTTTATGGGCTGGGGCTGGAAGGGGCATACATCACTTTCACACAGATTGCAGGCACATGGCCTCATTTAACCACAAGGCAACCTGGGAAATGTGGTCTACACATGTGTGTAGAGGGAAAGGGAAGTGGTTTGGCGAATTCCTATTCAATCTGCATCCAGTAGAATACCTGACACATGCGAAGTAGTCCATAACTGTTTGTTGAATGCTTGCCTGGTCTCAGGTTCCAGGGCCAAGTGCTAGAGCTGGAATTCCAATATCTTCCTACATTACCATGCTGTCTGTTCTTCTGCCAACCTGCACATGTAACACCCACCTGCTTAAGCAATTATAGGAAGAGGGAGCTTAATAACAAACTTCTAAACCATGCAGAATCAATTAGAGAATACTACGGGCTATACTTAGCTGCTAATCCTATCAGGAAGGCAAGATGCAGAAGCCAGCTCCGGAGCACTCTGAACCCTACCGAGAATCTAGTCGCAAAAGGAGAGGGAAGGAGCAATGCTGGCAAAGTCAGAAACACAATTAATGGGGACCTTTCTCCTCTATTTCAAAAGACTGGGTTCTCATATGAATTTTCAAACTACAGTTGATTTAAACTTGAATCAACAATGTTGATCTGGGGAAAACAAAATTAATTTTGGTGACCTGTTTTTGAAGGAAAGCAGGTTTCTCCTCTTTAAAGCTACATTTTTTCCGCCCTTTCCATACTGTGTGTACTCTTTGGAAGGAAGTCACTAAAAGCAGCCCACGCATAAGGAGTGGGGAGTTGTGCTCCACCTCCTCAAGGGCAAAATATCTACATAAATTATTTGGGATTTTTCTGTATGGGGAATTTGTCTCTTCTCCCTTATTTATTTATTCAATCTGGTGGGGCGCGGTGGCTCCTGCCTGTAATCCTACCACTCTGGGAGGCCGAGGCAGGCGGATTGTTTGAGCTCAGGAGTTTGAGACCAGCCTGAGCAAGAGCGAGACCCCGTCTCTACTAAAAATACAAAGAAATTATATGGACAGCTAAAAATACATATATAAAAAATTAACCGGGCATGGTGGCACATGCCTGTAGTCCCAGCTACTCAGGAGGCTGAGGCAGTAGGATTGCTTGAGCCCAGGAGTTTGAGGTTGCTGTGAGCTAGGCTGATGCCACGGCACTCTAGCCTGGGCAACAGAGTGAGACTCTGACTCAAAAAAAAAAAAAAATTAAAAAAAATTAATATTTATTCAATCATTAATTTATATCAGTACAGACTCCTGGATGTTAGCACAGTTCTTTTATTTGGGGGGGTGGACAGGATCTCACTCTGTCACCCAGGCTGGAGTGCAGTGGTGTCATCATAGCTCATTGCAGCCTGGCTCTCCTGGGCTCCAGCGATCCTCCTGCCTCAGCCTCCCAAGTAGCTGGGAGTACAGGTATGTGCCACCATGCCCAGCTAATTTTTGTATTTTTTTTTAGATATAGGGTCTCGCTATGTTGCCCAGGCTGGTCTTGAACTTCAGTCCTCAAGCAATTCTCCCACCTTGGCCTCCCAAAGTACTGGGATTATAGGTGAGAACCACTGTGCCCAGCCAAGGGTAGATTTGTGATACTGCCCAGCCTCAGTTCATTTTTAAAAAATGTAAACTTTTTCCCCATTAGGGAAAACAAGAAAGGCTGTCAACCATTGTCATAAACAAAGTACCCTTAGCCTTGTTTCAAGCACATCTCAGGAATGTATTAAATCCTGTGTAGCAAGGGACTTGTTTTAGAAAGCAACCTTTTCTTGGAAACTAAAAGGAAAAAAAAAAAAGCAAGGGACTTGTTGCAGGTAAAGAGGAATTATTGCGTGTAATCTAAAATGGTTGCTGGCTGGTAGTTCATGCCAGTAATGCCAGCACTTTGGGAGGCTAAGGTGGGAGGATCACTTGAGGCCAGGAGTTGGAGGCTGCAGTGAGCTATAATTGCACCACTGCACTCCAGCCTGGGCAACAGAGCACGACCCTGTCTCTAAAAAAAAAAAAAAAAAAAGGAAGGTTGACTAAATCAAAATACCTTTGGGATTTGCTTAATCTAATCCTTCATTTCTAGAAGCAAACAAAATTTAAATGTGTTCTTTGTTCCTGGTTTTTATTTAAGTGAACCAATGAAAAAAGAAGACAGAAAACCTCCCTTAGACTATAAAAACAAAAACAAAACACACAAACAGGCTGGGCGAGGTGGCTCACACCTGTAATCCTAGCACTCTGGGAGGCCGAGGGGGGAGGATCGCTTGAGGTCTTGAATTCGAGACCAGCCTGAGCAAGAGCGAGACCCCCGTCTCTACTAAAAATAGAAATGATTTGGACAGCTAAAAAATACATATATAGAAAAAATTAGCCAGGCATGGTGGCGCATGCCTGTAGTCCCAGCTACTCAGGAGGCTGAGGCAGTAGGATCGCTTGAGCCCAGGAGTTTGAGGTTGCTGTGAGCTAGGCAGATGCCACAGCACTCTAGCCCGGGCAACAAAGTGAGACCCTGTCTCAAAAATAAAATAAAATAATAAAATAAAAATAAAAAATAAAAACAAAGCACACAAACAATACCCGTGGATGATTTGGTTGGAGAGAAAGGGAAGAGAGGCAGCCATGGATGTCGTCCAGCACTTCACAGCCTTCCTGGGGCCGTCCAATTAACTGCAGGCCCTACCAAATCCTCAGGCCAGCTAAGCCTGCTAGGGAAGCTCCTGGGTGTCAAGGTGACCCCAGCAGGCAGCAACTTGCCTTCCACCACTG
>JAQIFY010005958.1:0-10659 GCA_028533085.1 Varecia variegata
AGTGGGGAGTGAGCGCAAATCTGATTTCCAGCATTATCACATCAAAATACCCAACATGTTCATTTTTCAACAAAAAGAAATTATGAGACATAAAATGAAACAAGAAAGTATGACCCATTCTAAAGGAAAAAAGAAATAGAAACTGCCCGTAAGGGAGCCCAGACATTGGACTTACTAGACAAAGACTATAAATTAACTGCTTTAAATATGCTCAAAAAACTAAGGAAAACCATGGACAAAGAACTAAAGGAAACCAGAAGAATGATGCCACAATGCACAGAGAATGTCAATAAAAATATGAAAATTATAAAAAGGAAACTGTGGAGCTGAAAAGTACAATAACAAAGGAAAATTCACTAGAAGGATTCAGCAACAGAGTTGAGCAGGCAGAAAAAAAATCAGCAAACTTCACAACAATCAATCAAGATTATTCGGTCTGAAAAGCATGATAAAAAACAAATGAAGAAAAATCAACAGAGCTAAGAGTACGTGGGACGCAATCAAGCATAACAACATATGCATAATGGGAGTCCCCAGAAGAAGAGAAAAAGAAAGTGAAGAAAGAAAATTTGAGGAAACGATGGGAAAAACTTCTCAAATTTGATGAAAGTCACGAATCTACACATCTAAGAAGCTCAATGAACTCCAACTAGAATAAACTCAAAGGAATCCACACCAACACACATTATAGGTAAACTGCTAAAAGCCAATGATAAAGAGAGAACCTTGAAAACAGCAAGAGAGAGCAGTTCATCACAAACATGGGATCTTCAATAATAATATCTAATTTCTCATTAAAGAACAGGGAGGATAGAGGCAGTGGGATGACATTGAAAGTGCTGAAAGAAAAAAATCTGTAAACAAAGAATTCTATGTCCAACTTTGGCAACACCTTGATCTCAAACTTCTAGCCTCCACAACTGTGAAAAAATAAATTCCTGTTGTTTAAGCCACCCAGCCTATGGTACTTTCTTATGGCAGCACTAGTAAACTAATACACTGCCCTACAAGAAATTCTAAAGGTAGTCCTTCATTCCAAAATGAAAGCACACTAGACAGTAACTAGAAGCAATAAGAGAATTTAAGAACACCGTGAAGGTAAATACATTGGTAAATATAGATGCCAGTATTATTACATTTTTGCTTTGTAATCCCTCTCTTTTTCCCAGATGATTTAAAAGAAAATACATAAAACAATAATTATAAATCTATGTTAAGGGAAATGTAATGCACAAAGATATAATTTGTGATAACAACAACATAAAGAAGGTGAATCCATACAGAACCAGAGTTTTTATATACTATGGAAGCTAAGTCGGTATTAATTCAAACTAGAATTGTTATACATTTAAGATGTTAATCATAATAACCAGGGTAGCCACTAAGAAAATAACTAAAATATATACAGAAAAATAAATGAGAAGAGAATCAAAATGATACACTAGAAAAAAATCAACTAAAGAAGGTAGTAATAGAGGAATTGAGAAACAAAAAGGATCTAAGACATTTAGAAAACAATTAGCAAAATGTGAAAAGTCTTTATCATTAATTATTTTAAATGTAAATGTTAAACTAATGAGAAGAGATTGGTAGAATCTATCTAAAAAACATGATCCAACTGTATACCGTCTACAAGTACTTTAGGTACAAAGACATACGTAGGCTGAAGTGAAAGGATGAAAAAATTCCATGTAAATAATAAATAAAAGAAAACTGGGATGGCTATACTAGTATCAGACAAAAATAGACTTTAATTCCAAAATGCTATGAGATAATGAAAGACATTATACATTAATAAACAGGTAAGATTTTTCCCCAGGATTTTGTCCATTTCATTGGATTTTGAGTTGTTTTCACCTAAAGTTGTTCATGATGTACTCATCTTTTCATTAACTGAATGATCTGCAGTGATAGTACCCATTTTATTCCTGATGTTCATGTATTACTCATTCCTTTCCTTTTTTGACCAATTATCTGCAGGAGTTTTCCACTTTATTGGTCATTTGCAAGCTCCCTTCATCATTTCTATCAGACGCTTGGTTTTAGACTGATTGATTTTCACTCTTACCTTTTTTGGTTCCACACTTCCTTTCTTTGCTTCTGATTTTCTTTTCCATTTTAACTTCTTAAGGTGGATGCTTTGCTTGTTTATTTCTAGTTTTTCTTCTTTTGCAATATATGCACTTAAGGCCGTAACTTTCCCTCTTAACTATCATTTTAGTTTCATCCCACAAGCTTAATAGTATCTTTATCATTTAGTTAAAACTATTTTCAAACTTCCAGTATGATTTCTTCTGTGACCCATGGCTTATTCAGAAGTATTATTTTTATTTCCAATTTCCAAAGATACCAACATTTGAATTTCTTTGTTACTATTTTTTTTATTATTGATGCATAAAAAATTTTATTAGAATCAGAAAGAAATCTGATTTCAATCTTTGAAAACTTTTCTCAGACTATCTTTATAACTCAATTTATGTTTTATTTTTCATAAATGCTCCATGTGAATTTAAAATACTAGGACATATTGCTTAAGATGTGGAAAGCTGGAAAGAGTGTCATCCCCAGGTTAACAACAAGAAAAAGCCAACTAATCTACAAAATCATAACTTTTCTTCAACCCATCTGATATTAGAAGTCCAGATAAATTAACAAGCTCAAAACTAAGAAAGCAAAATTGCCTCCACAGACGGCACACAAGCCCTTCCTTACTTTGGGAAAACATGGGAGACGCTCAGGGGGTCACCTAAGCAGTTAGCATTTAAGTAATCAATAGAGCAAATAAACAACCTATTGAATGAGAGAAAATATTTGTATGCTGTATATCCGATAAAGGCTGATAACCAGAATCTACAAAGAACTCAAGCAAATCAGCAAGAAAAAACCAAACAACCCATTAAAAAGTGAACAGAAACTTTTCAAAACAATATAGACTAATGGCCAACAAACACATTCAAAAATGCTCTACATCTTTAATCATCAAGGACATCCAAATCAAAACCACAATGAGATATCACCTGACTCCAGTGAGAATGGCTTTTATCAAAAAGTAACAAAACAAGAGATGCTAGCAAGGATGTAGAGAAAAAGGTACACTTATACACTGTTGGTGGGACTGCAAACTAGTACAACCTCTATGGAAAAGAGTATGGAGATACCTCAAAGAACTCAAAGTAGAAGTATAATTGGATCCAGCAATCCCATTACTGAGTATCTACCCAAAGGAAAAAAAAAGACATTCTATGAAAAAGACACCTGCACTCAAATGTTTATGGCAGCACAGATCACAATTGCAAAGATGTGGAAACAACCCAAGTGCCCATCAATACATGAGTGAATTAACAAAATGTGGTATATGTATACCATGGAGTACTACTCAACCATAAGAAAAAATGACAAACTACCTCTTATATTATCCTGGATGGAGCTGGAGCCCATTCTTCTAATTGAAGTATCACAAGAATGGAAAAACAAACACCACATGTACTCACCATTAAATTGGTAATAATTGATCAACACTAACGTAGTCATATGGGAAGTAACACCTGTTAGGTGTAACATTCATCAGGTTGTCAGGCAGGTGGGATGGGGGAGCAAAGGATGGGTAAATTTACACCTAACAGGTGCGATGTGCAGTGTCTGGGGGATGGGTACTCTTGTAGCTCTGACTTGGGCAGTCCAAAGGCAATTTATGTAATTAAAGTATTTGGTACCCCCATAATATTCTGAAATGTAAAAAAAGATACTTGCACTGGAATGTTTATAGCAGCTCTTTTTAGTTTGAATTCACAATCTGAAAGATGTGGAAACAACCCAAGTGTAATAAAATATATACAACTTACTTTTTCACTTATAAAAATGTTATAATCCATTGGGTTTTTTTCTATGCTTCTGTTATTGTTGTTAAAAATTGAAAATTCATTGTTTTCCTTTCCTAATTTATAAAGAAGATGCTGAAATTCAATTGTAGATTCCAGAGGCTCAATTCCATAAGAAACATTTTCAAGTTGCAGTATTCCTCTATAAAATTAAGGATAAAATTTTAAGTGCTTTTAATCAAATCTATATTATGAAACTCTGACAAAATCCAAAAGAAAGAAGTGACAAAGACATAAAACATTTTGAGTCCAGTATTTTGATCCAAACTCTGTCTTAGAGAGGATTCTGAAGAGACAAAAGATTACCCTAATCCACAAAACCAGCTTTCCATTTCTTTTTTTTTATAGTTACAAAGGCAGGAGAAATTACCTTATCAATTGCTAGATGTACAAGCATACACTATTACAGTGATCAAGTACTAATAATTCCTCTGTTTTCCACGTCAGTGACTTAACTATCTTAAACATAGCTCCTACCACTCTTGTAGTGAAGAATGTTCAATTGTCATTTCTGTAGCTAAGAAAAAATAAGAGAGCAAAGAGGCCAGGAAATCTAAACCTTTGAAGGAATTAGAAATATCTGTCAGTGAAGAAAGTGAGGAAAAATAAGAGAATTAGAAACATGTTCAAAGGAGGATATCACTGAATAATCTCCACATAGGAATCCTCTTCCAGCTCCACACTTAAGATGAACAGAACAAATTCACAGCAGCCAAATAGCTTAACTATGGTGTTCCATAATCAATGGTGGAAAACAAATAACCTCAGTCCAGAACACGTGCTGAGTGTGACAACAGAATTCGGATATCCTTCAATATTTCCTTGATAGTAGCATTGAGTCTGGGAAAGAAAAAAAGTATGGTTACTTAGGAATTGACAAAACACTGTAATGATTTCCTACTTCTATATTGATAGAAACCTCCTAAATGTTTTTGACAGGCTACATTGTGGTCTATATCAGTATGAGTACAGTGACATTCAGACATGTTGAGTGAAAGAGTACATACTGTATGATACATGCAGTCTGAGAACAGGCAAAATTACTTAATGGTGATAGAAGTCAGCCTTGTGCTATGTTTGGGGGGGATTTGATTGATGTGTGCAGGAGCTAGAGACTTTCTATATCTTGATCTGAATTTTATCAAATGTACACTTAAGGCTTGTGTCCTTTACTACATATATGTTCTATCTCAATTATTAAAAATTGTTTATAAGAAAAAAAAAAAGAAAGTCTCCCAATACCTGCCACTTTCGCTATATTAACTACTCTTTTTAGATTATGACTTGGGATTACTATTTTATACTCTGCATCCAAAGCATTACCCCATGTTACATAAAATTATTTTCCAATATACAAATTTAGGTCATCAATTAAAAGACAAAGATTATAGATCTGTATTTCTTTAAAAATCTAATATGCTGCTAAAAAGAAGCATATAAAAATATAGCTACACAGAAGTTTAAAGGGCTGGATGCCAACACAAACCAAAAGGATGACTCTGACCCTATATTAATACAGGAAATGCGGACTTTAATGCAAGAAGCATTACTAGAGATAAAGATGGAAGTTACATGATAAGGGTTTTTCAATTCACCAGGAAGATACAAATATTCCAAACTGGTATTAACTTAATAACACAGCTTCAAAATATATAAAGCCAAAATTAAAAGAATAGTAAAAATAGAAAAATACACAATTATAAAAAAGATTTTTAAAACTAATTTTTCTCAGTAACTGATAAAATCAAGCATTCAAAATCTACAGAAGGTTTGAACAACATGGTTAGTAAATGATCTAATTAATAGATATAGAATATTGTACCTAAAACCTTCAGAATACACTTTCTAAAGATACACGTAATATTTACAAAAATGAAACCATATTCTGGGCAATAAAGTGGGACTCAACATATTTCAACAGACTGAAACTGTACAGTTTGGCCTCTGACCACAGTACAATCAAGCTAGAGATATAGAGAGTAGCAAATGTCTCAGAAATAAAGATTATATAATGTCCAAGATTCAATGGTGTTATAAATTTGGTATAAATAAATATAAGATTTGTTATAAAAACATACTGCTTTATGATGGAACTAAGAAATAAAAACATACAACGAAAATACTTATTTAATGTAAAAAGTGCTTTCTAAAAATCTATGAAACATAGAATTTAAATCTTACCTCAATATTTGAAGAATGAGAAATCACAGATCCTTGATTATACAAATAAACCATAAAATTATCTGCTAGAAAATATCTGAATATAAAAAAGAGTGAGAGAATGCTTTAAATTATTCTTTTTGAAACATATAAAGCAACAGTCAGTAAACTGACACCCTAAGCCAAACACTGACCCATCCTCTCTTTTATAAATAAAGTTTTATTGGAACAGCCACACTCATCCACTTACATATTATCATGGCTGTTTTCTTGCTACAAGAACAGAGAGTTTGAGTGGTTTTGACAAAAACCACATGGCCCTCAAAACCTAAAATATTTACTATCTGGACCCTTAAAGAAGAAGTTTATCAACCTCTGCTTCAATCTCTTCTTCAGTGTAAATGATACCACTTCCTCCTGGTTTCCTTCATGTGTTTCCTTCTCATTTTATCAAGTCCCTTTACTTGGATCCTTCCTTCATCCCTTAAATGTTTCCATGGCATTCAGTACTAGGTTGTTTTTCCTTCTCACCTTTAACACCTCACCTCTATAGATTTATATTGTTCATTTCTGTGGCTTCATTTGCCACCTATATAGGATGATGGCCTGAATTACATAGCTTTGTGGTATATTTTGACATCAGGTAGTGTGATGCCTCCAGCTTTGTATTTTCTGGCCAAGATTACTTTGGCTATTCATGGTCTTTGGTAATTCCATAGGAATTTTAGGATTACTTTTTCTATTTCTGTGAAAAATGTCACTGGAATTTTGATAGGGTTTGTACTGAACCTGTAGATTACTTTGGACAGTATGTGCATTTTAACTATATTAATTCTTTCAATCACGAACATGGGGTATCTTTCCATTGATGTCTTCCTCAATTCCTTTCATCAGTGTTCTATAGTTTTCAGTGCACAGTTCTTTCACATTCTTGGTTAAATTTATTCCTAAGTATTTTATTTTTTGTAGCTATTATAAATGGGGTTGTTTTCTTGATTTCCTTTTTGGATAGTTTATTATTGATGCATAGAAATGCTACTGATTTGTGTATCCTACAACTTTATTGAATTCATTTATTGGTTCTAACAGTATTTTAGTATAGTTTTTAGGGTTTTTATATATTTTATATACATATGCATATACATATATAAAAGATCATGTCATCTGCAAACAGGAACAATTTAACATCTTTCTTTCTAATCAGGATGACTTTTATTTCTTTTTCTTTCCTAATTGCTCTGGCTAGAACTTCCAATACTATGTTAAATAGAAGTGGTGAGAGTGGGCATCTTTGTCTTGTTCCTGATATTAGATGAAAACCTTCAACTTTTCATCATTGAATATGATGTTAGCTGTGGCTCTGTCATAGATTGCCTTTATTGTGTTGAGGTACACTCCTTCTATACATAATGAAAGTTTTTATAATGAAAGAATGTTGAAACCACACTTTTTTTCCCATGTTCTAAACTAAATTAACTACCTACTGGACATTTCCCCTGGGATGTCCCACAAACACATGATAACCAGCTTCTTCAAGAATGAGCCCATATTTCCCTTGACTCAGATGTTCTTCTTCTCCCACTACCCTACCAAATCCCTGTCACCACTATGTTTAATCTATTAATATTTTATTCTGCCACATCAGCACTTTTCACAAACAAACTAAAATTCCCTACCTCTACATAGTCATAGTTCTGCTTCCCATTATTTCTCGCATAAAGCTATTTGCAATAACTTCCTAATGGTCATTAGACTGTCATAATAATTATGCAGGTAATTTCCCAAAACAATATACATTTGCCCTATCCATCTCCCAAGCTTCAGTGCCTACATTTCTTAACAATGTGTATAGTCGTAATAAGATGTTCAAATGCAGTGAGAGCTCTCTCACTTTCCCTCTTACACTCTTCAAAAGTTCTTTGCATTATCATACACCATATTCTTCTTCTCTTCTGTCTAAAAGAGTGAGTCAACCCTTTCTTTGGGAGGATTCTTTAGTATCTTACACAATGAATTACTTATATACACCTTTCATCTCTTTTTCTCACTTTAAGAAACTTTCCCTCAGCCACAAAAAAACACTTCCTGTCTTTTCTTAAGTCTTAAGAAATACTCATCTAAGCCTCTTCTTTCTCTGCCCAATGTTCTTGAAAATTTTATTTTTACTTGCTACCGCCAGTTTTGCATAATTCACCTCTCCTGAATACCATGTAATCTGGTTCTATTCCCAAAATTTAACTGAAGCTGTCCTCTTGACTGTCACAAATGCCTTCCAAGCCAGCCTTTCTCAGCTGGCTTTCCATCAGAGAATTAAACCCTACAGAAAACTACTTCAATGATTTTCTTAATTCTCTAAAAAGTGGCCCATAACACGATCAGTCACAGATTTACTTCTTTTTGTGACATCCTGCCCTGAGTATAAAGCTTCTGCTGGTCCCGCCAACTTAATATCACATAGACCAGTATTCAGGAGATGAGTGCCTATTTCTTCTGCTCCTAACTTCCATTTACAAAAGACTACTTGAGTCGTTAGAACCAAAAGTTTAATTAAGTCACAGGAGAGCATTTGTTCACCTGAGAAAACTAAAAATTTAAATAACAAATTCATTTATTTTTCTCCATACTCCTTTTTCTATTATAATTAAACAGCTTCATAGAAATAAAGTGAAATCCAAAAATAAAAAATTACCTTTGCTTAAGGTGCACAGTATATGGTCTCTCATCTATTGGAATAATATAGGATACCTGTTCCTAGAGAATCCAGAACAACTGAGAGTGAAGACAGTGTTAATATTAAGAAGCTAAAGACAATTTATATCAATTAATCCCTCCAAACAATGCTTAAAATATCTTTATTAAAATGTCTTAATTAAATGTTATATATGATTTAAATCTGCAACAAATTACCAAAAAATTAACATTTATTTACTTTATAATCCATTCTTACTATTTCCACAAAAATAAACCCAACTTGATGATTTACATAGGATTAGAAATCTACATGTAACTAAATTGTAAATTCTTAGGAAACAATAGACCATGTGCTATGCTATAATGCTTATTTAGGTGGCATCATTGGGACAATAAGGTATTCTACATCAGTGAAGATTACGCTATCAGGCACAAGAATTATTTAATCATTTCCTTAAAAATCCGCCTAAGATGTATTGCCTGTTCCCTATATTCGTAAGTAGAAGATTATTCAACAAAATTTGACATTGTCTTTTATTCTATCACCACTAATTTCAAGTTAGAACATGGATGACAACAGGCTGGAAAATCTGTAGTTCAGTGAACCTGAGTGATGGTATTCTATCCAGCAAGAGGGAGCATGTGAAATGCAAGAGTTAGAGCATCAGTGACAAGAAAAATTAGTTAAAGCATATAAAAATGAAAAGGACATAAATATCAAAACACAGAAAAAGATAAGCATTCAAGGATCTCTGAAAATAAGAAGCAACCAGGATACTGTACAGATCAAAGAAGAATGAGGCAGGTAGTTACCAGGTCAAAAATGAAACCAGAAGATTAACATCATTAGCGATAAGTCAAGTTGAGATGCTCCCTCCCTCCCACCCCCGCAACCCCTACCGATATAATGTAATGAGAGGAGTACTTTTTACCTCCACAGTAATCTTCCCTAAAACTCACTAATCATGGAGAAAATATCAGACCAACCCAAATTGATGGGTATTCTACAATATACCTGACCAATACTCTTCAAAATTGTCAAGGTCATGAAAAACAAGAAAAGAATGAGAAATAGAGTAAAGGGCACTGGGAAGACATGCAATGTAGTTTCCTGGGCTGGATCCTGCAGCATAAAAAGGATATTAGAGGAAAAATTGTTGAAATCCAATAAAAATAGTTCGCTGACTAGTTAAGTACCAATGTTAATTTCTTATATTTAATAAATGTAAGGTATCGACATGGCTATATAGGATTTAACATTAGGGGAAACTAAGTAAATGGTATACAAGAACTCTCAGTTAATATCTTTGCAATTTTTCTGTAAGTCTAAAATTATTCCAAAATTGTTAAAGATTATTTTCAAAAAAAGGAAAACCAAAAATACATTGAGGAAAGAAGCAAAACAGGCATGTGTCAGATATAAGGCAGAAATACCAAAAAGAAGATTCTTATACTGAAGCAGCGGAGTATCCTACTTTTAAAATTTGCATTGGTGAGAAAATAGTCCTTTATTGAGTCTGATCTGAATGTGATAACTAAACACAGATGCTGGAACATCTTTATCATTTTCTAAAGTGAACTTGATCTGTAAGTAGTTACCCTACGCAGTCCTTGGATGAATATTTTGTTTTCTCAAAACAAAAACCTATTATAGTAATTAATTAAGATGTTAGTGTACCAAGGAATACATCAACTATACTTCTACTAAGGGAGTTATTAGGAAATGCCTTTTATTTTCAGGCTATATACAGAAATTGGGGTAGATCTCTAAAGAGTGTAGAGGTTGATTAATGGTATTGAAAAAGTATGGTAAATTTTTGTTTTAATTTCTATAACAGGCAAATGATCTACTTTTGATGATTAAGCAGTTTCATCCCTGAGACATCATCAAGATGGCAGAGTGAGGCCACTCACCTCTACAAAGAAGTAC